>SSNR01000037.1:3892055-3915147 GCA_006937965.1 Callopanchax toddi | reverse complement strand
TTTTTTTTTTTTTTTTTTTCTTCCTGTTAATTTATTGTTCTGATGAGAGGTCTGTGAGCACACCTTCTTTTGAAATTTATGACAGATTTGTTTCAGCAGAGCATAAACAACACAGCGCTGAAATGAAGCTTGGTGCACTGTTACCACTAAATCACCAAACTCACCCACTTGAATTCAAATTTTGTACAGATAACTTCCACAGATTTATGTGTGTGTGTATTTGGTAGGGGGGGGGGGGATGCACTGATTTGAGAATTTACATACTCGGTCGATTCTTTTTAGGTTTTTGTCTCCCCTCCGGATAGTGACTCTGGTATTTTAGCGGATCTATTTTTCTTACACTTTGAGCTGATTTGTAAGTTTGGGTTTCAGATTCATGTTTAACCTGCCTGGAGTAAAACAAATATGGAAACCCGTGTTGGAGCTTTCTGTGTACTTTAAAACATTTCTTTTTTAGAATACTGCCCATCTGTCATCAAATACATCCTGCAGACAGCAAAGCTAAATATTTGGAGTGTTCTGAGTGCACCTGTGAGGAGGGTGGCTGCTTGATGTGCGTCTGTTTCCTAAAACCTCTGGCCTGTGTGTCCTGCCCTGCCCTTTGGCACAGCCACATGCGCTGCTGCTGTTCTGTTAGACAGGGCTTTAATCTCCCTATGCTGGGATGTTGTGTCTCTTCTGCCTCGTGACAAGGCCATGCTGATCTATGGGAAGTTTCCAGAGTATTACACCGCATAATAGATTTTATTATCACTTGTTTGCACATCGACTGCACCGTAGTCTGAAACAACTGCTCCCGAGGTGGCGTGAAGGCAATCATCTCTTATTGTCTCGTCTCAGGTCTCGTTGTTTCCAACCACAGGCTTGGATTTGTTGATCACAATAAAACAATATTGACTATTTTAATCGGCTTTAAATTTAATAAAGCACATGGCAACTCGGCTCCTATCAGCTGCTCCATTGACTTTTTGCATGTTTGTTTTCGTTATGTTTTGCATGTGAGGGCTTGCATGGTTGTTGACCTTTGCTTTAAATGTTCCCCTCGGTAAAGGACCTAGCCCACAGGCTCAAACTTGTTAATAATATATGCACATTTAATGGTGGTGTTATTCATGTTTTCCCCATAGCTTGATCTGGCTTGGAAATCTAGGTCAGAGGCTCGAAGTGAAGCGTGTCTCCTAATATTACTTTGACGTGTATTGAAATCCCAGGCCCAGTCTAGCCTTTATAATCAGCCTTTAGATGATAAAGCCTCACGTGTGCTTTATTTTTCTTCTGAGCTCGTCTATAAATGGTACTTTTAATCCACAGGGTTTATGGATTGATTAATGAATTCGATCCTGTGTAGCGCATGGAAAACATGGATCTCCTCACGTGTCGCATGATAAAGGAAGTGGAGTATGAGTCGCTGTGGGATGAATAACAACATACTGTTGTACCAGGAAGGCCTAGTAAAAATAGTGAGCAGGATGTTGTTTGGGAAATCCATTTGACATGTTAATTTCCAAGCGTGCATGCCTGTTCCAGTTGCAAAATTGATATTTTTTTAGTCTGATCCAATTGCATGAGAAGTCTAACAGAAGAGCATTTTTGTTTTGTAATACATGAGGTCAGCATTTAATGTGCCAAAACTAAATAATGTGTAAATCACAGCCATCTGCTGCACACGGGCACTGTGCCAGACAGGGTTTGGAGAGTGCATTCAAATAAGGTGACATGCATGCACCCAGACTGAGGCCGTTTGACCCCAAGTCTTGCTGCATCTGTGATTCATGAGCTTTGGATCTGAGATTAATTGCAGCTAAACCATGTGGGTGTGTTTTTAATGCTGACCTTGTAAACATGCAAACTATAAAAGGCATCAGACCGAGACACCGGGATGCTTTTTAATCTGGTTTCTCTAATTTGAGACAATAAAAATCATTCAAATTTGGGCTGATGAATCTATTTTTGCATCACACATGAGGCAAACCCTCGATCAAAAATCTGTGGCGTTTATGTTAACGAGTAGAGATCATAAAGGTTATCTTCCTCATCTCTCTCAGTCTCGGCAGTAAGGATAATCCCATGAGTTTAATCATGGCTGTTAGGGGTTTTCTCTCATTTTCCCATCTTTGGATGGAGCAGAACATTTGGCAGCAGGGAGCTACTTTTTATAAATGGGATTGTGTCTATGGCTGCCTGGAGGCTTCTTCCAAATCTGGGGTACTGGGTTATATAGGCAAGGGTGTCCAGGATGCACGTTGCAGGCAGATGTAGAATGTGCTTGGTTGGAATGGAGCAGGCACTCGGGAGGCATTTACACATTGTGCTCTCCCCCAGGTCGGTGAGTAGCTTCAGCATCTGTTTTTACTGAGGTGGTGCTGGCTTTGTCTCTTAAACATTTAGTTTTTGCCAGAGACTAGACTCAACACTTCAGTTTCAGTGCTGAACATTTCGTTTTTGTAGTCAATGATGGGCCACTTGCAGAATATGATTTTGGTTTTTTGTATTCTCTGGAAGGAGATTAATCAAACGGGGGATATTTGAGTTTACATGCAGTTTGGTAACTGTACATGTTTTTTTTGTTTTTTTTTAATTCAAAAACTTGAGTTGCAACCAAGTGCTGAACTTGTGCAGGATTACAAAAACCAAAACATGGTGACATCACACAGCAGCTGATTGCCGTTTCATCCCTCCAGAGGCATTTCGCCCGTCCTACCAGAAATCGACTTGCATTAAAAGTTCACAGCGAAGCAGCTGGTGGACATGAGCATCACTGGGAACGCTTTGGCCTCGTGCCATCAGACGCTTCTCTGTAGTCGGTGGGAACAAAGTGACCCAACTCCGCTAGCTGACAAGTAAGCAAATATTTCTCCCCTCCGACTTGGATTCTTCTAAGTTGAGCTGTTGACATCATCGACGACATTTAAAATGTCTCGACTGACGATGAACACAAATAATCGAAACCATTCTTTCTCAGCTTGCTGAGCCAACCTTTTAAAAGTTTTTTCTTTTTTCCTCTGTGCTGAGTGAGTCAGAAGTTTTGGAAATTGACTTCCTTTCTCCTGTGAAGAACTGAGCAAGTACTTTATGGGGCAGTAACACTTTACTCTGCGGGGAGCCAGGGGAAACGGGGAAGTGGAAGTCTACGCAGGGGAGCCATGTTTTTCCCAGAACATCATGTTGCTGCTGAAGGGTTGATGGTCTTCCATTTATTTGTCACCTCTGATTAAGTTGCATAATATAAGCTTTTTTGTTTTTTTTTTTAATATTCTTATTTTTTTAATAAATAAATGGGACTAATCCAGAATGTTCCCTCCCTTTTGCTCGGTGGATGGATATTTTGATGCAAACCCAGGTCTGATTCTGGCTCTGCAGACAGACGATGACCACATTCTCTTAATCTACAAGCTTTATGTGAACAGTTTGTGACAACAGACATCAGGTTTTTGGTTCGGCAAAGCCCTGCATCTGACCAATACCTTTTTTTAAATCTCCAGCCCTAAAGCAACGGGATTACTGTTCCATAAAGAGATGAGTAGCAACACTGGACTGAAAACTGCCAACTCCAGCACTGTCTTTGTCAGGCTGCTCCAGCCCAGATCCTCTGACAGGCCAGATATTGCTGCAATAATCCAGCAGGAATGAACAGGGAAAAACCATGAAGTGAACACTTGTTTTGGGAGAAGCATTTCTTTAATTTAGGAAAGGAAACCCTTAAGGGCACACATACTTGAGTTTTGTAACTTTCAAAGATGTTTATCATGCCACAGTGGAGCAGGTTTGAGTAACCAATCAAGGACTTCTAATCTGAGAAAGTGAGAATGCATTTAAAAATATGACTTATTACTGATAGATGCCTTTATTAATCCCCAAATGGAATTTTTATTCAAATGATTTTCAGTTTGATGTTTTGAAAGTGAATTTACAAAATGACCTCTGCTCAATATCCATACAAAAAGACACAAACCACATAGGATACTAATAAGACATTTTCTGGTTTATGTTTATATGTGCAGGCGGGGACATCAACAGCCAAGATGGAGGTGAAAACGTCACTTCTGGACAACATGATTGGGGTTGGGGATATGGTCCTCCTGGAGCCTCTGTCTGAAGACTCGTTTCTGGAGAACCTGAAGAACCGCTTTGACCACAATGAGATTTATGTAAGTAAACCCTTATTTTCAGTCTTTTTTTTAAGTGTTATTTTTCATGGCTGTCTCACATTTCAGTAGTATTATGACAGTGTTGTCACTCCCTGATTTCAAAGACAAAAACACAAAAGGGTGTCAAAAACAGAAACCTGCTTTTATCTGTATTGCCCCTCTCTTTTCATGTTTCTGTCATTGGTTGAAATGGTTCCTGTATTAGTAATACATATCCAAATGGTAGGCATTATTTCACAGTATGTTTGTTCCTTTTGCACGTGTGCAAAATCTTAATCTTTCTGTCCTCTTCTCTTGGTTGGGCACAGACTCCATAAATGAAAGTCATGGAGTTGCATCACATGGCTTTAAGTCCATAATGGATGCTTTTCAGTAGCAAGAACCGCACCTCGTGATTTAATGTCCAGAAAAAAATACTGCAGTCTATATTTATCAAAGAAATCTGTGGTGCACAATTCTTGTCTTTTTTTAAATGTATTTTTCCCCTCATGTGGCATCAGTCCACACAAATGGCCCCATCCCCCACAACAAACTATCATGTGACGGCTCACAGCACATGAAAATGTGGCTTTGTCTTCCAGAGGGGACGGCACATCATGTATCCAATAACTTTGTAGAAAATCAAAGCAACAGCCACTGTTTTGAACATGAACCTTCTTCCTGCAAGTGGAATCTAAGAATAAAACCCAATTTTCTCTTAAATGTTGTAGCCACCAACTCTACATTGACTTCTATGATTAAGGGCAGCATCCACTTGCTA
This sequence comes from Callopanchax toddi, assembly GCA_006937965.1. Lineage (NCBI taxonomy): Eukaryota > Metazoa > Chordata > Actinopteri > Cyprinodontiformes > Nothobranchiidae > Callopanchax > Callopanchax toddi. Next base: position 3,910,239 of record SSNR01000037.1, on the reverse strand, counting down.
AATATTTGGACATTTGCAGAGCACATGTTGATGGTTTGTGACTCAAGAAGAGAAGTTGGAAGTTATTTTCCATTGAGCTAAAACCTTTGAAACAGAGTTCAGTTGCTTGGGGTGTCATATCATTTAGTTTGATCATGATGTGTATACATTTATCTGCTCCTATTTTTAACAAAGTTTTAGTTTTATTTAGGGAAATTGTAGCCGGTGTGACAGTAGGGACTTATTGAGGGAGTTTCCCAATTCTCTAAGCTCACAAAAGCCTCAGGTTTTAGGTCCATTCAATATGAAGTTTTAATATTTAAATGTTAATGTAGGAAATCTAGGTTTACACTGAGAACATTATATTGATATTTGCATGTTTTTGCATTTTGTGGGTCGATTCATTCATGTGTTTGATCATAAACTGGCCTTCCTCAATTATCATTACAAGCAATGAATGTTTCCCTCTACTAACAGTGTCTTATGTATGACCTGACATCATCATGGGCTTACAGGGTAGTGTGTAAAGTGACAGATGACGTCAAAGTAAACTAATATGATATGCATCAGGATACAGGGGCAACGATATGATATATTGGGATATATCGCAATACGATATATTTTGATATTTATTTTAATTATTGGAAAACTGTTGCAGCTGAACAGAAAACAGGGGAAAAATTGCTATTTTCTAAAATAAGCCTTTTTATGCTGAGGCGTTATGGTATCTAGCCACATGTGCTCACAAATTTGTCACGTTTCCAGAGAATTTGACTCTGCTGGTGCAGATTTTACAAACTTCGTAGCTCCTGTCAGTCTTCATTACATTTCTTTGTTTTGAAATCAAAATGTTTCAACACATCAGCTTTGGAAGCTGCTGCATCCTTTCCTTTTCATTCATCTTATAGCTGTGGAGTTAGCAACATTTGCAACTCACCCGTACTGTCACGAGATCTTGATGAACTACTACTGTTCATTTTTGCATGTCAAATGTTTTGAAAAGTTGATTTTGTGATCTAAGAATATGGATATAACCTTTTTGACATAAAATATCGTCATATATCAGTGCATCGTTTTTTTTTCTTACACCCCTACTAATTAGTATAAAGAGAGGACCCCCTTAAATGAGGACGGCTTCCAAAACTTGAACTCAGTTTGAAGTGAATCAGATTCATTCTTAGACTCCATCATTCTTTTTTCTATTGAGTGAAAATGCAGTTAGTCTTGTTTTATTCCTTGCTGATCAGGTTTGCTTAGAAACTTATAAAAGGAAGTCAGAGATGCTGATGGTGAGCAGGCAGCAGAAATGAAAAGCAGCTGAAATGTATAAACACTGCCACAACCCACCTCTTTAGAGGAAAGAAACTTCAAATTGGCTTTAGATGATACCTTTCTATTCATACCTGTTTCATTACTTCAGTAATAAGACATAATGCATGCAGTCCATGCCATCTGATTATTAAACACTTTAATTGAAAAAGGTTTTATTTATTGTCATGGATTTTATTATTACTTACTGTTCTTTCCAGTGCAAACAATCCCTTCCTTTGTGTTCATCCTCCACACTTTTAAAGACCTCATGCTGCCTCTGGTGTGCTGTTAAACAAGAGGCTGTGGGAGGTTGCGGCGTTGCCACGGGGAAGGCCGTGCTCCACTCTTGTCAGAGTGGCTTATGCAATAGCCATTACCATGGAGAGCAACGCGAACGTTTCAGATTGATGCTTGAAAGTGCTATCGGAGCGTAGGAGGATGATGAAGATGATGGCTGGTTGCTTTCCCTTTCAGATGTACCTGACAAGCGTTGTTTGTTGATTTGGACCTGTTTGATTGAATGTTACATAAAGGTGTGCTGTTATATAAAAATGGAGAAAACGGTATTTTGCATGGTCAACTATCAACAAACTGCCCACATATTGAATATCAGAGTTGAATGAGTCATTTCACTGAAGGCTACACAGTTTTTTCTAGAAAATAATGCTGTAATAACACAGCTCACCTGCACATTAGCAACTCAAGGAAAGTTAATGTGTAGAAAAGTGTAGCAAACAGATTTTAGAAAAGATGCATCTTTGGGACTAGAGAATGGCCATAATGGGTCAAAATGAAAAGAAAATTGCCAAGATGTGAAAATAAGACAAAAGGACCTGAGCCTTATAATTGTGACTCTGCCAGACATCAACAAGTCTAGTCACAAACGGAGATTAGAAGAAATAACCTCCATTATAGTGAAATAATTTGTGCTGTGAGAATCGGTGGAGAGCTGGGTCTGTGTAATGATGTTGGCTAACAATTACAAACACCATTTCCATATACCAGCATGGCTCTTCATAACATTGTGGCATTTACATCCCATCTGAGACGCTGCAGAGATTATCTTCAGCCTAATGGCGCACAGAGCATTAACACGGACTCTTACCTTATTTCAGTTGTGCACAATTTAGTGTGGTTTTTTTTTTAAGCACTGCTCAGATTCTTTTAGCAATGCATGTTTTAAATTAAGTGTGTCGGTATTCATTTTTCATGGACTTTTGGGGTGAATTTGCAACCTGCGGGTTGCCATTTGATGAATTTTGTATATTTTTAGCATATTTTGCATTTGCACAAAACAGTTTTAAGGACCATATCTCACTGGGGTGCAGACAGAGATGGAAATTTGCAAGAAAATATGTGAATTTTCCATTAAATTGGTTTTTATTACACTTTGCATATCCCTGCAGATGTACAACTTTCCAATTTTTTGCAAATGTGTCCAAATTTAATCATGAAATGTTTTATTTTGTTTGCAATTTAGCTTCATGCTATTGACATTGCCGTTATGTTGCCAGATTACTATGTTTATGTCTACAATCATTCGCATTAAATACTAAAATTGTATAAGTTGCCGACCCCTCCCTCACGCTTTCTGACTCATGGAGTATGAACTGAGGGGTTTGAGGTGAGAAACCCACCGTGACTATTTTGAAAGAAAAGATGAGTGGGAAGCCCTGCAACTTAGGTGAAGGGAATTAAAAACCTTCACTAATATTTTGAGTCCTTTTGGAAACCTGCAACTGCCGTTTGCACCCAGCAGTCACAGCCCAGTGAAATACAGACTTAGTAGCTTTATAATCTCATTTAATATTCAAATCTGTTCATCTTCTTATGCTGGATGCATATGGCTTCTTAAACCTTCAAACACCTTCCCTCAGCACCTTGACCCCTGTCGTCTTGTTTATTTACTCCCTGGTCCAGATTCCTCACATCTCCCTTAACTTTAGCATGTTTTCAGTTTTACTTTTCTCATGCTTCAATACAAACAGAACTCCTGCCTCCTCATCACAAATAGCTTCCAAATGGACGTGAAGTGTAGAAATGCATGACGTGTTCACTTGGTTTACACTCGTTTCTTCTCTCTGCAGACATACATTGGCAGTGTGGTGATCTCCATAAACCCTTACAGGTCCCTGCCCATCTACACGCCAGAGAAGGTGGAGGAGTATCGCAACAGAAACTTCTATGAGCTTAGTCCCCACATGTGAGTTCACCTTCCGGTTTGTTTCTACAGCCAGTTTTTCTGTACGTGTGTGTAAACATTTAATGCTCCTAATGCAGCGGAGGACTGAAGCGCTTAAGAGGTGGTGAGGTGATGGTGAGAGTTTTAGATTAGGCTTCTGTCATGAGAATTTGGGAGTGGCGCTTGACGGGTGTTTTCTGAGGGATTGGTAGTCTGAATGTGATAAGCAGGAGCTGTCATGTCTTAAGGATGAAGTTCTGTAAGGATTATCGCACTGACAAAGTGACTAATGCAGTACAGTTTGGGTTTTTTTTTAATGTGGGGGTGTTGAGATCAGAGGAACGCCGTCTGTATAGAGAGTCGAAAGGTCTTCTGTCGGAAATTCCGTACCACAGCATGCCATCTGTCCATTGGCAGCTTTACTTCAGCATTGCTGCAAGTCAGAACAAAGCCCAGTGCTCGTCGTTTAGCCTGCCATGGCTCAAGGCTGCTGCAAACCCTTCAGAGACGGACTGGGAAGTGAGGTACCCTTGTACCAGTACAAACTCCCTGTAGATAAAACAAGCTGCTTGGCTTTACTTTACAGCCATCAACTCTAAAACTCAACTTGAGGCTATTTCTTTCTGTTTGTCCTTATCGTGGTGTCTATGTTTGACGATGGATAAAAATATGTCCTTTTTATGTTTTTTGAGATTTGTTTAAGGTCCTCTAGATGCACGTCCTCTGGGAAAATATTACTATTTGGGTGTAGACAATTTTCATAATTTTTCTGTTAACTATATTTATAATTGACAATACGAGTGTTAAATAAATGTTAATAATTTGCCAACGAGTTGCAGGATAATTAAACTTTTTGTGGACATGAAGTTAAATAAGGTCTGCCTAAATGATAGTTAGGAATAAAGAAACTTAAAATGTGAGTTTAGTTTGGTAAAGTTTGAACCTTTTTTAATTATGAATATTGTTGTTTTTTGTGTTTGTTTCCTTCTTGGTGAGTCGCACTGCATGTGGTTTTAGGAAAATGGGTTATTTGCATAAAAATACTCCTAAGCATCAGTCAAATCTATTCTGGCTGAAACTTTGAAAATTTAATTTAAAATTTCCTGCAGTCATGTTGGGGCAGAGAAGCTGGAAGCAAGTTGATCTTAAGAACATGTAGAAATCTCTGCATAAAATGCTTCCTTATTTGCACTAGAATATCCAACTTTACACTTTGTCTAGAAACACATATATGGAAAGCCAATCCTAGAAAGAAATCTGAGACTTTAAATTCAGCTACATCTCAAGTGGATCAAAAATAAAAACAATCCTATGTTAGTGATTCAGGTTGGTTAACATAAGCTTACTATTAATCTTTAAGCAATACAAATTCTGCCCCAATTATTATGAAAGGCTCTTATAAATCTGGAATGGCAGTCGGTCAGATTAACATGAAGCACAAGTTGATCTGGCTTGACCATCTGGACCAAGCATTGTGATTTTGCATCAATGATCTTTTAAGTAATTTTGAACCCTTATTGCAGGTCGAATGCATGAAAAAATTGCTTTAACTGCATTCTAACACCCTAATGTTTGTCTATGAGGGACTTTAACCTTTAATGCAATGCACAACCTTTTTTGCATTAATACAGATTTCCTCCAAACTGGGAAAAAACAGATTTTTTTTTTCTATTTAGCAATATCAGTTTAGATGCAGGTGGATAGTGGTGGTTTAGAAACAGGCTGGATTGAATTTGAATACATTTTACTTGGTTATATTCAAAGAAGAGTGGCTAGTGTTTCACAAACGCAAAGCAAATCTTACTCACACCAGAGTTCAGTACATCAGTGTAGAAACAGTTCTCGTTTTAAATGGAGCTGTTTGGAATCGGACGCACCATACGGCTGAAGTTTTTGTCATCGTTTTGAGCCAAAACTCAAAACCAACTACGCAGCTCATCAGAGCCAGTGCTGCTGTGTTTGAGTTTTGAGCAGGAGAGAAGAAAGTGGGACTGAGTCTGGATTTTTGAGCCATAATTTTTAGTTTTCGCTGAATTGTATGCCCGAAAGAGCAACTTGAGCCACATTAATGGACTCTTGCCACTGTTAGCGGAGTCCAGCCAGTCTTCAATTTCTCCATGTTTTCAAACCAAATAAGCTCCAGTTTTTATATATATATATATATATATATATATATATAATCCTGTTTTGTGCATGGCTGAGCTTTAACTGGCTCAGGGGCATATTACCACAGAGACTGGACAGTGCTGAAGTGGATCACTGTTGGGTTTTAATTAAGGCAACTACAGGGGGTGTTGGGCCACTTCCTTTTTCCTGTCTTTGATCCTAATTAAACACTTGTCACACCATAAAATCAGTCGTTCCAAACACGTTGCAGCAGACAAGGTCAGTACTTTTGAGATTTCCTCAAAGATGTCGGGGTGTGTCCTGTATTTGAAGCCCTGTGACTCACCTCGTAGTTAACTGTACATTCAAATGGAGGGTAGTCACCACATCTGCAGTATTCATACAGTACTATTATGATGCATTTAATTTTAAAGGCATGACTTTATGAGAATTTAAACTGCAGGACCATTAAAATAGGTGTTGGTTGGACGAATTCTTCTGCAGCAGAAACGATGCCATTAGTCAACAACTCTGCTCCAACACTCACACACAACTCTTAGAGTCCTACATCATGTTCTTCAACTTCTATAAATCTTTCTAATCATTAGAGCATAACTCTACTCCATAGGCAGCCATAATCTTTAAAATGAGTGTGTTAAATCATGCATCAGACCTACTTATAAAAGTCTTGTTGGTCAGTTTGAGATAACTGCAGGTGATGGATTCATTTGATGTGGTTTACTGAGATTGCACCCACTGCTTTTGCACTCGGCAGGCACAATTTTCCTGTCACTTTTCCGTCTATAAGGGTGTTGGTAGGTTAATTTCACTGTTCTGAAGTTACTCCAGATGAATAATGTTTCACGGCGTGGGCAGACATCAGTGTGTTTATTGATTTTTAAATTTAGGAAATGTAGAAAAACATCAGGCATGTTTTATTTATAGATATTTTAATTGCTTAAGTTTGATTAATTGTACACGTTTAGAAAAGAATATAAACTAAAGTAATTATTGAATTTATTTTTTTGCCATTTTTTCCTGTTGGACTGCAAAACTACTTTTTTTTATATTCAGTTGATTTAAATGTTAAAGAGCTGCACAGCCACACCCATCACCACTAAGCTGTAATTAGCTTCTGCTGCTGGTCATTTTAGCAAAATGCTCCCTGCCCAGATGAGGCACCTCCGTAATTAACCGGCAGGTGTTTTGTCTTGTTTCTAAACATGGACTGTGCATTAGCGATGGACTAATCAGTTTCCGCCACAGATGGCCTTTAGTCATCTTCTGTATGTCGACTGCCACCCGGTTCTGACACAGATTGAGAGTTGTGTGTGTGCGTGGACGGTTCTCTAACCCCATGTCTCCAGGGTGGGATCGTGTTATCTCAATGTTTAATGAGGTATTGGGACCCCTGATGCTCTCAACACTCAATACTTAGTGCCGCTAGAGCATTGGTCACAGGGTGGCATCAGGACTGGCTAATGGAGCGAAGAGGCCCCTCTGTGGTCCACATTGAGTCCTCCAGCTGTCACGCACATGGTTATGACGGATTATCTGTAAAATTGGTCTTTGGAGTGGGTGTGGTGGGGTAATTTCCCTCTCAAAAATCAGATGATTTAATGCTTTTTGTTAAATTATTGGTTTTAAAATAAATGTTTTTATCAAATGTGGCATTTATTACTTTTTAAATAACCAATTCATAATAAATGCAGCTTGGAGAAAATGCATGTTTTTGGCCAAGAACACAACGCTCCGATTGCATAAACTCAGCCACTGCTGTAAAAGCAGTTTCCAGATTGTGACCTTTGCCCTCTTTTTTTCCAAAGCGGCAGGAATCGCAGTTCACATACGGGAGCAAAATAATGTTTGCCAGATAAACATCACATCAAACTTTTTCTATGCAGTTGGTATAAAATGTTCTGTATGATGATGTGATTCTTTAAAACAGGACTTTAAAAAAGTTTTGTGTGAAGAATCATATTTTTATTTCCACTCGTTTAAATTTCTTTCTCTTTACACATCTGGTTCTGAACCGTCCGGTTATCAGTTGGATCATTTTAGTCGTTGATGTGAGATTCTGGATTATTACAGTAACTTGGAGCTTTTACTGTTGGAAGGATGGACTTTGGAATCATTTTCTGCATCCTGACACTACGTCTGTTTGCTTTTCCAGCCCTGTTGCTTGTAAAGCTCTTATCTAAAGGCAGTAAATAAGATTGTAAATTATCTATAAAGTATAACAGATGCATCTGTTCTTACTTATGTTTATTTTGCAAATAAAGGCAGATCCGTGTTTAGAACTTGAAGTTTTTGCCTCAGTGTTTGACATGGGTTTGTTTTTCTTTATTTATTGAATTTATTTTAGATTTTTCTTTATTTTCCCAAAGCTAGAATATGATCTGAGACTCGATGCATTCTAAAAGGTTGCAACTATAACAGATTGTTTTTTATTTGCATGATTTTAGGACTGTTTTAAAACATGAGCTGTTAAAAATTCCCCTTCAGATGAAGAACCAAAAAAAAAAATCTACATTTGATTTGGACCAGAGTAAAGTTGTGAAGTCTTTACATGTTGAAGCATTATGGGTATTTAAATGGTCTCTGTTAGAATATTTACTGTTGTGGGCTTTTAAAACTCATGCATCCTATTAGAGAAATATTCTTTGGCTGCCTTTTTATTAGGAGAAACATCAATATTAGCAGTTTTCATCCGGTGGTGTTTAATAATGTATTTGTTCTTATACTTATTGCAGGTGTACACTGTTTTTGAAAAGGTCTGGGGACGTTTCACTGAACCTGCATGTAGGTACGGTAGATTAAAGTGGGCACTTGTTGAAGTGGCATTTCGACTTAAGTGGGCAGATTCAGACCTTTTGCAGCGAGTGTGTTGGCGTAATGGTGAGCTTTGAACTGCAGAGAGATGACGGGGAAATGTGTTCATTTTTCCCACCTACCTCTTCCATCCAAGAATAAGATGCAAATGTATTTAATTAGACGGCACCACCAGTTATAATGACACATTTGTACATAATGGCTGTACTCTTGCCTTGTTTAAGTATAAGACATCACCTAGTAAGTATGATGTCCTATACATTCCAAACTCTGGTGATTATTTGGAATCCATCCATTTTCTGAACTGCGTAAGGGTTGTGAGTTGGCAGTCATGGAGCGAGAGGCAGCAGGACATACAACCAATCCCATTGTCTCACACCTATAGAGTCCAGTTAACCTAACATGTTTGTTTTTGGTCTGTGGGAGGAAGTTGAAGTACCCTGAGGAACCCTATGCATTCATGGGGAGAACATGTAAACATGCAGTGAGGCTGCATCCAGGAAGCAAACCTATGGCCCCTTTTAATTGAGGCAACAGTGTTATTTATGGTGCCATCACGCAGCCCTAATTTTGATAAATATGAAAGATATTTTTCTCTGTTTTTGCATTGGTAGATCTGCTTGAAAAGCTTTGCTTGATTTGTAATACTGTCCTTATCTTTGCTGGAGCACGACCCAGCTTGAATGTCGGGTTTAGTTCTAGCCTTGGTGCTCTTGTTAAGTCACCTATCGCACTTTTTCGTTGTGCTTTCCCCAAATGAGCTCTCCAGTACCTGGTGCAGTAACGGCGCCTCCGGATCAGATTTTGCATGCCATCCCTCTCTGCCCATGTTGCAAATCGGTGCTCTATGAAGCCGAGTGGAAAATGGAAAACTGCATATACGTTTGTTTTGTCTGGTGCTATAATTTTCCTATCAATCATAAAATCCTTTTTATTTTTTCGGGTAGTCGCTACGATGGTTCATTCAGAATGAACTCTGCTTTGCTGTAGTTGAAAACCCCATGTTTAATAGAAGGGTTAGGGATTCCTTAAATGTTTCCAAGCATCTAGCAGCAGCAAACAATTTTAACTTGACACCGATTCAACAAAGCCTGCCTTATCATTTACTGCTGTGACCATTTTTTTTAAATGGTTTTGCTTTTGTCTGACTGTCCAAACTCTATTGTAAACATCCTCTATTCATAGTCAGGACAATAAGTACTGAGCTTTTATCTGTGTGTGTGTATAGCTTGCATAATAACATGATGGGCATACAAAAGAGACCGTCGAATAGAGAAGCTGCACAGACTGTTTTCTCACCATGAAACCTTATATCAGGGACAATATTTACTGTTTAGTGGCATTAATTAAGGGACACAGCATTAATCTTACCACACAGTGGGTGTTATCTCTACCACAATGAACTGGTATGTTCATTTTTCAGAGAATTGGACCCAAAGTGTAGATTTAAGGAATAAGTTTGTGGGGGAAAAAAATGTCTAAAAGTTTCAGAATTTTGATGCATTGGATCACTTTAGTCTTTAAATAGTGTCTGACACCATGCTGCCAGTCAGACACAAACAGCCTGTGTGTTGGTTCAGAGGGTCACATGAACGCCCTTAGGGTACTTTGACTCCATGGCTATTGATCATATCTTAAATTGAGCTGGACTGTTTACTTCTATGCAGCTTTTGTATGCATAGTTATTCTCACAAGTTACAAAGAGAGGGAACAAGTTGGCTCAGGAGGCTCAGGTTGCTTTTTGTCAGATTAACAATGGTTTGTTTATCCTCTTTGGATGGATTGGATTGAATTTCCTTAGTTCTTATGAAAACCATCAAGGGATTATGATCAGCTGACTCTTTCATTGGTACCATCATGCTGCAATAATAGATCAATCACACATTATTCTGTGTAAGTTCTAAACTGCATTTTTGAAAGACCCACAAACACTTTTTTTGTACCAATTAAGAGCAGGGGATGGCGAGCGTTCTCCAAAGATGATTTTTTAATTGTGTCTAATGAATTCCTGTGATTTGGTGATGACTTTTTAACCCATGCTAATTTGGACTCTTTAATGGTTTTTTGTCTGTATGGAACAAAGAGTCTAACCGGTGGGCATAAACTTGCCTAATGAAGCTCAGAAGAGCCTCTGGTGCAGAGCTGCTTTGAGGATGTTTTGCTACCTTACTCTGCATGCTCATTTCCTGCTTTTCCAAGGATCACAGACTTCTCAACCTGGTGCTTTCCCTGCTGTGGAACACTAACTTGGTGTGTGCTTAATGTAACAAAGTTCTGGACTCCTTCAGAGTTCTATGTATGAACCTCATTAAGTGATCTAGCTGAAGTCTCGGACAACCTGTAGCGTGTTGGATTATTTTGTGAGGTGTGGAAGCAGAACTCTGGACAATTAATGGAAGAGCTTTTTTTAAAGTAGTCCTTATTGCAACTTTCAAACTGCATATTTAGAATTTTCTTTTGAATATTAAACTGTCATGATGTGGTTGTACATTTCTGAGTCTGGTTTGAGCCATACTTAACAGCAAACCATTGTCCTAGCAAGTACACAGATGGTTGACATCTGTCAGACCAACATCCGCTTTGTGTGTGTGTGTGCATCCGTTCCCTTGCACCCCCTACACCAGCAGGTTGGTCTTTAAGCTGTCTGGTGCCACTGTAGTTGTGTGTTTTTTACACAACAACCACCCCGTCTTCCACCTGGTTTTCAGCATCAGGAAAATGTTTCTTCCTTGGCTGCTCCTTCAAAGCAGGGCGGATTTCCTGAGGGCTGTAAAGAAACCAGGTCACACTGAGATCAGAGGCCACTGTACCGCCCCCACCATGCATAAAAAACACACTTGTATTTGCTGTCAAAAATCTGTTTATTAATGCACTGCAAAAATGGCACTATGATTATTTTGTTAAGGGGATGTGTTTCCTCCCAGACTGTCTCTGAGAAGGACCATCATTGTTTTCAAAAGGCCTGTCATCTCCCAAGTAGCTGGGCGGGCGGCAGTCCAACCCATACATTACAGCTTTATTAGCATCTACAAATCATTGCTTTAAAGTGTGCTGAATCTGCCCTCCAGTTACTCCACCCTTTTAAGATTCAGGTCACAAACTGCAGGCCCATCATCTTCTCCTGTGCCCCACTTACCGGAGGTTGAAGAGTAAAAGAACTGACTAGACTATTTTCTGCTTCTTACCTCATGCCAGTGTGGCTTTGTGCTTACTCGCTGCCACGTGCAAGTCGAAATTACAGCCTGCAGGCAGATGTGAAGGAAGGGGAGGGGGGGTGCCAAGCACAACTTGCTGTCCAAGGCCTTATCCCAGCCTAACCCCCACACACACACCCAGCTACACACACTGATCTGGGAGGCCTCTTGGGTTTTGGTACCTTACTCACCGTTTCCTCTGTCTTTGATGGGGACCTTGGTGCTTCATCATTCTGACTTCCATTTATAGCCGCTTTCTGTTGAGCCTACATTAGGGGCCCTAATGATAAAGTAAAACAGGGCTATACATTATTTTGAGTTTAGCTTGGTTTTTAGTGTCCACAATTGAAATAAATTCAGGTAACGTTTTTGTGTAACATCTGTGATGGTTAGACTTTAACTTTTTTTTTTTTTTGGTAGTTGTAGGTGTGGCTTGTTTCTGCTCAGCTCTATTCACATTCTGATAAGTTCTGCTTGTGAGTTAGACCTCCCAGTCCTTTTACACCCCTGGCCCTAAAGTGGTAGGCCCTCCCAAGCTCCCACTGGCCCACAGGCCTCATCTGGGGATGAGATAATTGTATGAAGGCTAGCTCATTGTTGGGATCAGGTCAGGCATCAGGAGTGTTTTCACAAAGCAGACATCTGCTGCGCTGCCTCTTTCAGCTGTGACGTAATGTCCTGTGGCAAATCTCATCTATACAAAACCTGTGGGTTGGTTTAGAGAGGGTGTGTGTGTGTGTGTGTGTGTGTTTAGGGATTTTTTTTAGGGGTGTGGACTGAATGAGAGCCTTATGCTTAAATGGACAGAAAATATAACGCGCATGCTTGAGCTGCTAGCATCAAATGCAATATAAATGGTAATGGCTTAGAGTGCACGGCATCAGCATCGGTTCCTCTAAGCGTTTATTCTCGTCAGTGTTTGGAGCCGTGTTTGCTTTGGTGTTTTCCACTAAACACAGAATTTCTTCCAAGTAATCATTTTAACAAACGTGTGTTATTAAGTTTGGTTTGCATTCACAGAGTTCTTATTTGGGGTTTTTTCTCGCTGTTTGAACTGGAAAGTCAGTTGTCAGTCATGTTTACATACATTTGCCAAATTGCTTTGTGCAGTTTCATCGTTAAGATGCACATTAAATTGTAATTGCAAATAAAGCCTTAACTGTACTGTAACTGCAAAGAAAATACTGCTTATACGTGCAGCTGTCTGGTTTAAAGGGGGAAAATGTTTAGTACAAGTAGCAGAACTTGATATTTACCCCTTTTGTTTATGACACTGGTATTGAATATTGCAAAAGTATCTTTAGTTTTGGGTCAACACATTTGTTAAAAGTTTAATTATCTACACCTCTTAGACTACTTTACCTTTGGGACTGGGTGCAGGCAGGCAAACCTTTTGGACTCTTGACGAAAAGCTTGTGGCGGATCTGAATGCACTGTGCTCCAAAGCGATGTGTGATGGTGCAGAACTCTAAGCTTCATTAGTCAGCCAGCGGTATAACTTGGTAGTTTGGTCTGGAATGCATTCATCTGGCTCCCTCTCAGTCATAGTTTCCTAGTTGCAATCAACCACTTTGGAAATTAAGGGTCGTCGTTAGTTCAGTGTATGAGTTTTGGCCCCATCAGTCCTGACTCTGCTAATGTGTTCAATAATGGACCCTAACCCAGCTGATGTATTCTGCTGCAAGTCTGAGTAGATCATGATGAAATTGTTCAGCCCCCTTTAATACAGGGCACTTTTCTTGGAAAGCTCAAGTTCTCTTTGACTGGTTTTAGAGCTCTTTGGTTTGTGCTGCTCTACATTATGTCGTGGGATGAACTTGACAACGACTTTGCCTTTTTGCACATAAATGGAACTGTAGTCATCAGATGCCGTATTTCACAAAAATCTCTTAAAATCTGCCAGTTTCCAATCTTCCCTCCTGCACTCATGCTCAGTAAATTTTATGCATATAAATACCTGATTAATGATAATACCGAGACCTGGGAGATTACGGGTGCCCTCACCCTCCAGGCAAGCACACAAACCAAATTAGACACTGGGGAAATCCTATTTTTGATGCATTCTTTTAAAGCTGTATGTACCCTGTACTTGATGTGAAAATAGCCTTGGCTTGATTTGTAAGAAGTGACGGTTTTGAAGTCACAAAACTCGATTGTATTAATGCTTTTAATGTGATCCCTCCGAAAAGTCAGTTTTGTAAATAAGGACACCTTTAAAAAAAAAAAAAAAAAAAAAAAAAGGATGTCCTTATGATCCAACAGTATTGAGTTCACAGGTAGTCCTTGCAGGATTCAACAATACAAATGAAACTTTTTTGTTAAATTTATCCAAGTTTTCAAAATAAGATTGTGCATGTAAAACCAGAACTTTTAAGACTTTAGTAGATGATAAATTGTGCTAAGCTCCTCATAGACCTAGGGTTTACAGTCCATCAGTCAATAAACTCATGAACCCCTTTTTTTTATAAGGTTTGATTCGGTCATTACAAGCTTGCTAAGCCTGGTATAATTAAGTTTACAGACATGTGTGCAACACCAGATTAAAAATGTTGTGATGTGGCCAAAACACCACCCCCACCCTCCTCCCAACTCCCCATAAGGTATTGCTGCATAAAGAGAACAAATGAAATATTGTTCTGTTATTTGGTGGGAGTGATGCTGCATTAAGTAGTCCCACTTTCCCATTGTCTAAGTGTCCTGGAATGCATCACAGTAGGCTTCGTTAAGCAAATAAAATGCTACACACTTGCATAATAATCCACAAAGTTTTGTTTACACAGTCGTTGATGACATTATTCATATTGAGTGGATTAAAGACACTCAGAAGGATGTCTTTGTATTAGTAAAAAAATCAAATGGGTTTCAAAATGTGTGGATAATAAACAAGTGAATCTTTTTAGCCTTTTATTTTGAAACAATTAGTAATGCATGGGACAGTTTTTATCATTACCATCCCTAAATGAGGTTTATATGAACAGCAAATGTGCTTTTTTGTAGTCATGTTTGAGACAGGATGTGGGGAAATGGTCAACCATGAAAAACAAAACCTAAATCTGAACCAGCTAGTGTTGCTAAGTAAAGCCGTGATTCACTGCAGTGTGTTGGATGTTCTACAGATGCAACCTAATTTCTAATGAAGCCACATGCTTTTGATTATGAGTGACGCCGGATGGCCTGGTGCAACAGCGTACCATTCCCCTGAAATTATTTTACACCACTACCTCACTTTTTTTCCCTCCCAAAGAAATTAGAGAATGTTTTGCTAAATGTATAAAGGCATTTAAAAAAAAAAAAACTTCCTGTTATTTTGTCTTGCAGCTATGCTTTGGCAGATGAGGCCTACCGCTCTCTAAGGGACCAAGACAAGGACCAGTGTATCCTCATCACAGGGGAGAGTGGAGCTGGGAAAACTGGTGAGGACGTCATTTCTTTAGTGATGAAACCACATCATTGTGTCTGTCTGTGGAAAGCCCAGAATTCCCCATTTAAGAGGAAAAGGGATTTTAATTCAAATCACATTTGGGGATGTTTTTAAGCTGAGTGGAGTCAATTTGTCTACTACTAGGATATGAAGCAGATAATGGAGCACAATATTTTTGGAACGATTCATACTCCCCGAGTTGTATGGATGGACGTATTTTCTCACCGCCTCGGCCAGCTGATCGCTGGCAAAAAAAGCTGCTTTCATAAGACTCACCGTACCGGCAAATCTGCATAATACTGCCACCCAGTGTGTCTTATGAAAGCGCTGTGGCAGCATGGCGATGCGGGAATTTTGTGGCATTTTTGCCACCATGCTTGATAGTAATATTACCACAACGCCGGACTTGTGAATGAAGATTACGCCTTGGCACAACAGAGGGACCCGAAAAAGTATTTAAAAATCAAGTAAACATGGAAAATCTGTTGCAAGAACACTAACCGCACTAACCACGCCCATTCTCCCTTTCTGACCAATCACAGCACTTGTTCTCGGACTCCCTTCCGAAAAAAGTTCCAGCTCAGCTGATGTTTGCAAGAACAACCTGCACGCACTGCCGAACTGGGGCTGCGAGAACAAAATAACGTCATTTTTGTTCTCCGAGACCCCCCGCGAGAACAAAGTTCTTGCTTCTCGTGGAGGATGAATTGGCCTTAAATCTGATGCTGCAGCCTGAGCGTAGCGTAGCTTCAGCCTCCAGCATCCATCATCACCCTGCGTTTCACACAAACATGTTCCTACCTGGGATCTGTTTGGGATAAATTGATACTTGAATGCTGCTGATAATGGTAACACGTCTGTTCTGAGCACAAGTGTAAGAAAAAGTCATTTATTAAGTTTAGGGGGAAACCCACTTAATCATAAAC
Organism: Callopanchax toddi; assembly: GCA_006937965.1. Classification (NCBI taxonomy): domain Eukaryota; kingdom Metazoa; phylum Chordata; class Actinopteri; order Cyprinodontiformes; family Nothobranchiidae; genus Callopanchax; species Callopanchax toddi. Next base: position 3,894,288 of record SSNR01000037.1, on the reverse strand, counting down.
AGCAACTACAGAAACCTCCTTTTTATATATTAGAGCCTTGAAGGGAAATGTGTACGTTTTTTGTTCCTTTCATTTTGCAGTTCAAACTGTTTTCCTGCAGAACATGAAGATAAGGGTTGTTACGTATGAAGTCACATTTTAGATTTATATCACACTAAACACACAATCTGAGGCTCGTTTCACTGTTGAGATCATGTTTGCACATGAAACTCAACTCTAACCTATAAAGGATGTAGTGGATGAACCAAATACCAGCAGCGTATTATAGAGGTTTCTATTTGATCACATTTTCTGCATTAAGTTTGCAGCCCACACACATTTTCTAGTTGTAAAACTTGAATCTTATACGCAGGTGTTGAACCAGAAATCGTGCCCCTTCTGGTAGAAGCTGCTTTTTATTATGTTTTTGTGTTGCCATGTTTTAGGGACACATTTTAGAGATGCCTAAAGTGAAAGGTATTTCCTGGTTGCTGCTTTGTGCTTCTTCACAGGCATTTGTAGAAATAAGTTGCAGCATGAGAGAATGCAGTTTGCAAGACATCTTCCTGTGAGATGTCTGCAAGGATGATAATGATGAAACTACAGCGCTGGATTAGCTAAATTATTAATTGACCTTAATTTGAAACATCCTTCACCAAATTGGTAATGGCATGAAAACATTTGTGTACAAATACCCCAGTAATTGTGTTCAAGTGAACTAACGGAGCATTTATCACAGCTCTGATTTCTCAAGTTACGCCTAAAAACGAGAAATGAGTTTTAATTTCGGTAATCTGAACTGCCCTAAAGCTTTTAGTTGAATAAGGCCATCCGAATCCACCCTGTCGATTTGGGTCATTGACTTTGATGTTAGAACTTTTTTTTTCTTGCTCTATTTTACTGGGTTTCATACAAAAGCAAAGAGCTGTGACCAATAGTAAATTACATGCCTTATTATGTCAAGGAGACATAACATGAGGAAGTTTGTTTTTACAGCCATTAATAAAAAAAAAAAAAAAAAAGATTAAAATTAGCTTCTGCTTACAAAATAATACTGCTTAAAATTTCTTTGCTTTTCTCCAGCTTCTAAGATAAGCAAATCCCACTTTTTTTTTTTTTTTTTTTTAAAGCAATCTCCTCCGCGGCTTGTTTCAGCAGCTACTGTAGAGATTCTTCCCTGGCAGGTCACACACATCAGTTCTGGGTCACCGTCCTCTCACTGGTCACAAGAGATGATCCTGATGCTAGCTGTCAAACTACGCGGCCCGTCGCTTGTTCCAGACAGGATGACGTGCTCCTTGAGCCTTTATTGCAGACATGAAGTTAATTTGTGGAGAGTCGAGGGCTGTTTCAATCAGACTGACTCGAGCAGAGAGGGTGAACAGTGTTCATCTTAGGATCCAGATTGTTTTTCCTGGGGGTTTTCCTGGCTTCCCAATGAAATCAGTTTGAATGATGATATTATGATGAAATTGTGGTCAGCATCTAACTTCACAAAGTGCACTTCTTAAATGGGGCCTTCTCCTTTGCTCTCATGGGTGTCAAATGGTCTGATGTAATGGGAATTTTTATGGGGAATGGTGCAACGAGTGGGCAGGTCGCACTTGTTCCCCTCTGCCGTGTCTATCAACTTGTAATGCCTCTAATATCTGTGTGTGTTTCTGCGCTTCAGAGGCCAGTAAGCTGGTGATGTCATATGTGGCGGCGGTGTGTGGGAAGGGCCAGGAGGTGAATAAGGTCAAGGAACAGCTGCTGCAGTCCAATCCTGTGCTGGAGGGTGAGTGATGAGTTTGGGTGCTGGATTGTCTGGGGTTTACATTTTGATGAAATCCGTGTCAACAGGCAGGCAGAGCAGCAGAGGAAATCAGCAAAAGTTGAATGAATGCATGAATGAAAACATGCAAAACTCCATTTTTTTAACTTTAACACACACAAGCATATAATCTGACAATATTGGACTATTACCTTTTGAATCACACTCTTTATTTCCTTAACTAACCAGCACACTACACACACTGTCAGAGGTATCCCTGCTGTTCAGTCCTGGCACAGAAACAGCTGTTTTTTAAATTGGGGGCAGTGGACAGGAAATGCCCATGAATGATGAAGCTGTAAGATTTGAGTCGCTGTGGAAAAAACCTGCACATCTGCAAGAGTTTAGCTCCTGTCGATCTAATTGCTCCAACACTAAAAAGTAGTAACAGTGTGTGTATGTGTGGGTTGGTGGGGGCGGGGGGGGGGGGGGGGGGGGGGG
>SSNR01000037.1:3836594-3892004 GCA_006937965.1 Callopanchax toddi | reverse complement strand
GGGGGGGCTGCTTATCCAGTTAAGTACAATGGATCCATCATCCTTGTTTTGCTTCACTTTCTTTCTTGGTTTCCTTCTTTGTAACCATTTATTTTTCACTCTCATTTCTCTGCAGCTCTTTATCTGCAGCATCTCCTCCACACTCAGTCCCCCCACCCCCCCCACCCCGTCTGGCTGCTGTTGTTCCAGACAAGCAGCCCACACATTCACACTCTCCAAATGCCTAACACACATTAATCAGTTGTTATCGGCAATTAAGCAGTTATGCTAATAACACTTGACACATTAATGGTATTTTTGTGTGGAATTGTGGTTTTAAGCTATAGAAAATGTTGCAGAAAATACAAACAGTAATGTGCACCTCCAGAAAAAGTCTTTTGGTTTGTTTATTTATAAGTAAAGGGCACAAATTGAATCGCTTTGACTCGGACGTGGCGTGCCGTCAAGGTTTAGTCCGTCCTAAGCTGGAACACTGGCGCTTTGCTTAATCCATCCAGAATTATGGGGCGTCATCAGAACGAAGAACCTTTTGTGATTGAAGTCGGGCACAATGTCGATCGTCTTGCATTAACCTTTAACTTATCTGTGCACTGTATGTTTGCATTGCTTTGCATCAACATGATCTCCTCCTTTTTAGCATTTGGAAACGCCAAAACTGTGCGGAATGACAACTCTTCAAGATTTGTAAGTATCCTGAACTCAGTATTTTATTGTTTATTGTTACTAGTGACCATCAGGAGAGATTTCAAGCTAATTTATTACTTTATTTATTCATTTTTTTATGTTTTTTGCAAAATTTTGATGTTTTTAAACACGCATCCCTTCTTTTCCTTATGTTTTCTTTTTATGGCCCACTGCTGAAAGCTTTGTCTATAATATTTAAGAAGGTTATAAATCTGTCAATGCTACAGATACTGAGCTAACACTTGGTATGTTGTTAGCTGAGGGGAATCCCCATCATGTGACAGTGCAAACTCTTTGATTAAAACCAGTAACTTTTGGGAGACGTCTCAGAATATCTCCTGAACCACTGGTTGGATTTAGATTAAAGTTTTACAAAATATTCATTACACATCTATAACCGATTAACATAGAGTCAACCTCTTTTGAGATGTTAGCCACAACCTGAGGAAATGGCTAAAGGTTAGTCTCAAGTTTTGATCGAAATTCTTGTGGCTCAGTTATTCAACATAAGATGATTTTAGGTCAAAATGTTGGCCTGTAAGTTGATTGGATATAAAATGTCTTTTATTTTTATTGTAATAATCACATGTGCAATCCCCTGGATCATGATCAGCTGAACTTTAGGATCCAAAACGCTGCGATCATGTGTTTACTGCTTTTGATCCCGTTTTTATTATAAAATAAAGTCACAGCAGCTTCAGCTTGATGGGTAAAGCAAAAGTTCCAGGTGCTGATGTTTGTCCACGTACAGATTCAAGCCATTTAGAGGAGATTTGTGTTCAGGAAGCAGTATTTCATGTCTTGTTCTCTTACCCTTCTGCTCCCGTGTTATTGTTGAACTTTTATTGGATCTGCAGCGCAAACAGCCCACATATTCTCAGTTACTGCAGCATTTGTGCTCTTGATGTATTAAACTTGCACATGATTCATGGCCATTGTAAATGCTCTATACTCAAAGTCTGCAGAACAAGGTCTCTTTACAATCTTTGCTGTTCTTTGGTTGCACAATATGACCTGAAACGAATCAATTCCAAGCACAAGAAAGGGTTTTCTTGTGCATATTTTAGTTGATTTTTATGAAATTATTAGAATTTGTTGTGTTTTTGAGAATGAGGAAGTGTGAGCAAATATCAGGGCCATGCAACACATAAATAGTGTCCTATGAATCATAAAATGTGAGCCTCTAAAAGAAAAAACGTCTAAACGGACACAAGTTGAGACGAGTTTCCAGACGGTGTTATGACACGAGTTAAACACAACCACAGCACACTATGACATCATCTTAATGTTGGTAGGATTATTTAGATGCTTTTCTTACAATAAATTTACTTGACTTTTAATGTGATTTTAAAAAATAAAGTGGTTTCTTTTTGTCTGATGACTAAAACAGTTTCTCTGTATGAGCTGTGATAGAAACAGGTTATTCCAGCAAGCACCAGCCTGTAGAATACCCTTCATTTTCAGTCATCCGTCTACATTAATGCCTCTAAACTCTTAGACATCCACTTGAGAGAGATTTTAGTGTAATATACTCAATGTGGTTATATTTAGGTGACCTTGACATCAGCCAGAAACCTCAGGCTTCCTCACCCAGATCCCACCTCAATCGGAGCGCCGTCGTTTTATCATAAAATTATGAACGGAGCCGTCACTTCATTTTCCTGAGTGCTTATTGAGTTTGGCCAGAGTTTGCTCACCAGCAGTGCTTGGCCTGAGCCAATGACCAGTCTATTAATACATCAGAGGAGACTGATGGGGGGTGAATCAGACACTCAAGACTCTCTGATTTAACTTCAAACTTTAAATAAAAAAAAAGGATCTGAAACAAACTTGTTCCTCATGCAGAGAAAACTTGTTTGTAGCTCTGGTTTGTACAAAATTCCACTTGAGTCAACTGCATGATTTGTGTTTGTTTTGAAGCATTTGTAGAGAAAATGCAGAATATATCTAACTGTTGCACTCTGACCCCTATAGGGAAAGTATATGGACATTGAGTTTGACTTCAAAGGAGATCCACTGGGTGGAGTCATCAGCAACTGTGAGTAATGTTACACTAAATACTAAAAATAACAAATTTTTAACATTTATAAGTAACTTATTTCTCACTTTCACTTTCAAAGATGTGTTTAAACTAGTTAAGAAAATGTTTACACTTTGTAAATTCTATTTAAAATCTAAATGTGGTCGGACCAGACTTGTTTTCTTCCCCTTTTTAAGAAAAACTCTTTTGCATGACTGAAATTAGACAAAACAAAAAGCATGATTCCTATTGAAGCCTCCCTCCTTCCCTCCGGCATTTCCTTATCAGTTTTGATTTGATCTCTCCTCTGTTTCTGTGACCTCTGGCGGCACAGACAAAACATTGTGAACAAAGACAGAATCTGATGGCCGGAACACAAATGGAGCTCTGTCTGCTCGCCCCGAGCCGACCAGAGTCTGCTTGTGAAGAGCCGCCGCCGTCGTGTGACTTGTTCAGTCAGAGGTGGCTGACTATAGACCGGCGGGTCGGACTGGAGCTCATTATTTCTCTGCGTAGATTTCCAAAGCATTCTTCAAACATTAAAGGAAATGTCAGAAATTTGAAAATTGATTTAAAATTGTCAGTTATTACCGACATCTTTTTATCTTCTAAAATAGCTTCATGTTCTCCAGACTAGCATAAATGCTCATTGAAGCACCAGAGGAAGTACGATATTAGTAAGAACATGCACATCTCTGGTATGCTAATGCAATTTTTTTGCACTTTTCTATATGTTTTGCATACATATCCTCTATTCTTGCAGTATTGGTGTCAAAATCTTCCTACTGTATGTTAGAATAAAGAGAAATGGACTCTCCCTGCATCTTTGATCACAGCTCCTTATTGCTGCTGCCAGCCTCTCAGTCATGGATGTTGTATTATTGATGGACTCTGTCTCCTAAGTGGCCCTTATGTGATTCACAGCCAATGAGTGTCACTGAATCACATTTAGCCTGGTCCACAGCGGACCCTCAAATCCCCAGGTCTCGATGGAGGGCTTGATAATGTGTGGTTTGCAGCACATCTGTGAATTCACTGCAAACTACTACCTCCTGTCCTCTTTGCGCCCACCAAGTCGTGAGTCAGACTTTCAGTCTAAATATTGGAAAAGCAAGAAGCAGCTCTGCTTTTTTTCCTAAGGCTGGAAATTGAATCATGGTTACAGTGGCATTTCATGTGGGTGCTTCTCCAAAACACGCCATGTATAAACTTGTAAGTTTCCAAAAATAAGGTGATTTCTAAGAAAAGGACATAATTTCTGCCCCTGTTCATTCAGACTAGAGGTAAAGAGGTGCTCAAGCAGCTGGAGATGTCTTGATTTCTGCAGCCGTTCTTTAGTTAAATCGCGTAATGCAGTGAGCAGAGGAGGTGATTTAATCAGGTACTGTTGTGTTTGGTCAGTAGCCCAGGGAGAAAAAGGGCTGATGGTTCAGATCCTTGTGTGGTTTCTTCCTTTCCTGCACATATTGTGGCGTTTGTAGACATGTGCAATTAACATCGACTCACTTTGGCAGCATAAATGCATCGTTTGAGCAGCTCTAAGGTGGAGGCAGTCGCATGTTATCACCTCTGGAAATTGCTGAAGACACTGAAAGCTTTTCCGTGTTCGTGTGTCATTATTTCCTTTATTTATTTATTTTTAGATCTGCTGGAGAAGTCCCGTGTGGTAAAACAACCAAGAGGAGAGAGAAACTTCCACGTCTTTTACCAGCTTTTGTCTGGAGCCTCGGACGACACACTCAGTGAGTTGTACAAACGCTGGCAACGCGTGAGCTTGAAGATTGAGGAATTTGTGGATTTACTCGTCAAAATATTCTAAAAATGACCTAGAGAGGGTTATAAATTTAGCATTGCATATGTGTAGTAATTTCAAGCTGCAACATTCTCCAAGTTTCTGCACACAGGATGTAATAAACCCAACAATTAACAATAGCTAGTGACAAACCAGACTTCCAATTCATTTGGTTGTTAAAATCTAATGCATCCTGCAGCAGACTTGCAGCTGCAGGAACACATGGCTTCCACATTAATGACTAAATCTTCCTGCCTAACAAACATTACAGGGAACAAAGCCTGGCAATGAAACCCGTTCCCTCCATTTACTCTTCTGTGCACAGAAGGCATTGTTTTATGTCCAGAACACAGGCGAACAATATAATGGTCATCGACCCCTAGAGTGCTCACATCAGAGGGGCTGGGTTTAGCTGTAGTTAATGCAGCCTCTAATGAAATCTGACACATGCGCCCACAAGAGGAATAGATTTCTTTTGTTACTTTATGGGGAAGCTTTTAAGTGTGGAATTTGAGCTTTGAGAGCAATTTGTGCATACATCGCACAGATTTTTTTAAATTTTCTGTAGTGTGAAATGGATGCACTTGTTTTAAGAATGTAATTCAATATGGCAGGGCCTCCCAGCTCTGGGTGCACAGGTGTGTAACATGGAGAAAAGAGGCTTTAGCTGTGTTTACTAAACTTGCTTCGAGCATATGCAGACTTAAAAAGAAGCTGCGTGGTTTGTGTGTCACAGAGAAGCTGAAGCTGGACCGGGATGTTGGCAAGTACAACTACCTGAGCCTGGACTCGGCCGTGGTCAGCGGGCTGGACGACGCAGCAAACTTCAGGACTGTCAGAGTGAGTTTTACAGGATCTGTGTTTCCATTCCTCCTGGTGACCACATGGAAGCGGAGTCTATCGCAGACCAAACAGCGGCGTGCTCCAGCGACTTTCAACACCAACTTTCCTTTAACCGCGTCATGCTGAGCTGATATAAATCATGTACAAAGGGCAAACGTGTTCGGATTCTTATCTCCAGGACAGAACAAACTTACAAAAGTTTATGATTGTTACTATTCTTGTTATAAAAACACTTCTTATTGTAAAACAAGATGAAGTTTTAACAGAACTTGAATTTTAACCCAAAATAAATGCAGAGGTTGGATTAAACCTCAAAGTCCCTGTGCATGTACCTTTAATAGCATAATGATTTATCTGGGGGAAACCACAGGCTTTTTAGCATTTAGTATATTCTGCATGTTTGAGCAGCACTTCTTCTTCTTCTGATCCTCACTGGTGGAAGCACATTGGGTTTTGTGTCTCCTCTGCTCTGCTGCGCTAAGAGTCCTGTTCCTGCTTGTCTCAGCTACTGTATAGGCCCTGGCAGTCCGATCTGTCAGAGTCTGCTGTACTTGTTTTCCTGTCTTTCACATCCTGCTTCTCATTAGCTTTAAGAATCCCCCACGCAGCTGCATCTCGCCACCGGAAACACGATGGGACATTCTCTCTAAACAGTTGATCTTCTCTGTTAGCTGTTCAAGCCTGCTGTTGCTGTCTTTTCTTTTAAAAATGTTGGTTTAGATTTCTGGTTTGATTCACCTTTTTTTGTGGACTATAAGAAAAAAAAAAAGCTTTATTTTTTTTCAGGGTGAGGACGTCTTTAAGGAGTTCTGGTCATTTCAGCTTAATGGGTTTAACTGCTGATGTTAAAAACCCTATAAGTGCTTAATAAAGCCTTGATTGTCAAATTCATGCAACTGCACTTACAGGGGACAGTAATGTTGATTTTAGCTTTATTGCATTGGTATGTTTACAGTCGCACCATCATCAAACTTTGCATTTATTGCTTAGTTTTGCTCTGCAGCTGTTGCCATGTTTCTTACAAATATTCAATAAGCTCTGTCAAATATAACTCACCCGTTTCTTCTTCCTGCTCCTGCAGAATGCCATGCAGATTGTTGGGTTTATGGAGGATGAGATGCAGTCGGTGTTGGAGCTGGTAGCAGCCGTGTTGAAGCTCGGCAACATCGAGTTCAAGCCAGAGTCGCGCTGCAACGGCATCGATGAGAGTCGAGTCAAAGACAAAAACGGTAGGTTTGACCCCCTTTAATATGTTAGTCATTATTAAGCTAGGTTTTATGTGTTAAGTGCTAGCTAATTGTATTAATTCATAGTATTTTTATTATTTGTTGTATTTTACAGGTCGTGTGACTTTTTGGACCTACTTTCTCATTTCCTTTATGTTCTTTTGATCCTTTTCACCAGATATTTGAGTTTTATGATTTGTGGCGCCAAAGTTGTTTAATCATTCTCACATTTGTTTTCTTTAGGCAAATATTTATTTTGCATATTTCCTTCCATGACAACAGCATCTATTGCTGCTGGGTAATGCCACTTAGTCAAGGCTTTTAAAGAATGTGAGCAAAATCCTGGATTGTTTTTGGAATCCGACTCTAGGACGTGTTCTGTTTTCATGTAGTTTTACCTTCTTCTAGTGTGTTTTTTCCATCAAACTTGTAGATTCTGCTTTAAGAAGTACAAAGAAAGTAAAATTGCTGCAAATGTATTTAGGATTGTTGTCGCTTTAACTTTGATTTTGCAGAAGTAGCATTTAACAGATGTTTTTTTATTTTTTTTGCTGTGCCTTGCAGATTTGAAGGAGATGTGTGAGCTCCTGGGGATTGAACAGTCGGTTCTAGAGAGAGCCTTCAGCTACAGAACAGTTGAAGCTAAGATGGAGAAAGTTTCTACCACCCTGAATGTGGCCCAGGTCAGAGACGAGGTTCCCACTCTGCCCTGAACCAGTTAATTTCTGCCCTACTTGTGTTTGACGTTGCACACGTTCCCTAACGGTGCACAGAAAGATAAAGGGTCATTCCTCTCCCTTGACTCGCTCTCCTGGCTGCCAACTCCAATTCATGTCAATGCTACATGAAAATCTCTACATTATAAATGAACAGCGTTCCTCCTGGAAATTCAAATGTAGGTCACATTTTAAGAGGTTAGGAAGTTCAGACTGGTCACATAACATGGAGGCTTCTGGAAATGTCCTAAAGCGGAAAAGCAAAATAACCCAGACTGTGTTTAAAAAGAAAATCATATTTATTCTCTGCTGGTGGTTTCCTTTAAGTCTATTAAATTTCAATACATTTTTAAAAAAATATGAACTTTCACCTTTTGTAATAAAACAGTTCTGTAGACTAAATGAGTGATTTGCTGCATTTTGCGCCAGTTGCTTCAGTTTCATGTTATCATAGTGTGTAATTTTGCAGGCCTACTATGCCAGAGATGCTCTTGCCAAAAATCTCTACAGTCGCCTGTTCAGCTGGTTAATTACCAGAATCAATGGGAGCATAAAAGTAAGTTATTCAATTACTATAAAAATGATTTTTACATCATTATTGGTATTAAAAAACACTTCATTCTGTATCGACTGTTTTTCAGGCACAAGCCAAAACTCGCCACAAGGTCATGGGGGTGCTGGACATCTATGGTTTTGAAATATTTGAGGTAAGACACGCAGCAGATCGAACCTCTTGCTTCTTGATATAGACAGATACAGACCACCCAAACTAAAAAAAAAAAAGAAAAAGTCCCCCAGGCTGATTGCTTGCTTAGCTTATCTGCAAGAACTGAGGACTGACAAAACTGCCTTGAGATCAGATTAGTGCAGCTTTATCTCTCCCTAAGGTGAAATTATTTTTGTGGCACATTTCACAGTTAAAGGGAAAACAAATGCACCATTTAGTGCACAGAACCAGAAATCCTCAATGCATGTTGATTATCACGCAGTAACATGCATGTTTTCTAGCACCGAGGTAAGAACTTGCGTGAAATAACTGAAACACGAAACTGAGTTTGGTTGCTCTGTGAAACTTTTTTTTACTTTAATCTTCAGTCCCTCCAACTCCCCATCACCCTCATATATTCATGCCTTTTTCATATCCCTGCTTGTTCATCTCACTCACTCTCAAGTCCTCCCCCTCTCCTCACTGTTTATGTGTTGCTCCTGGGTCATCAGGAAGGAGTAAGTACTGCCTGCACCAGCCTGTTTGCTGTGCCAGTGTGCATGCTGTGATCCTTTTTAGATGTAATTCAGCTCTTCATTAAATTGCTCCTGGTGTGTTGCACAGCTGAGCGGATGTTAAAGAGGCCTTTGCATCATTTGAATCATGGCGCACACACAGCTAGCAGTTTGTCACAAGCTTAAAACGGCTGAAGGTTTTAATTCTAAATAGCTTGTTTCTATTTTGTTATGTTAATTACATTTTTTTTTATCTACCTAAAACATATATATTTTTCTGGTGAAGATGTATTTTATAATCTTTACTAGATACTATGAACAAACTGGTAGCTACGTGTTTTGCTGTTGTATTCAAATGTTTGGTTTGTGGTTGTAGAGTTAAATGTAGTTTTTTGTTGAAGTGAAAACTTTTTATGCCTGATACTTAAAGAAAATTTATGCTACCCATGTCTAAATTAAACCTTTTTTAGGCTAATAGCCAGTTAGCTTAGCACAAGGTGACCAAACGTCCTCTTTTCACGTTCTGCCCGGAGCGTTCGGGGGTTTCAGAGATCAATGATAATGTTCAGGTTTTACAGTTGTTTCTTTTGCACTATAACTTTAACACTACTTATAACGATTTCCCTGTTCTTGGTGATGGGTGGTGGTAGTGTAGTGGCTAAGATGCTAGTCTTACAGACTGAGGGTCGTAGGTTTGAATCAGACTCCTGCAGTGTTGATAAATTACATTTTTGTACTTGCTGATTTTCGAAATCCTATCTGAAGGTTGTTCTTCAAAATCACACACTTTTAAAAAAAAATCAATCAATCTTTATTGAACATTTGTGGTTGAACAGTTAACAAAACTCATATATTCAGGCATTACAACCAAAATAATTACATTAAATGCAAAATATAATCAGACATATAATAGGTTTAAGTCTTTAATTAAAAATTATCAAAATGTCACGACTGAGCCATGTGTCCTCTTTTTCGAAAATCTAAATATTAGCTTAGCATAAAGATATCGGTATGCTAATAAATGCTGGTAACTATAGTTGAAAAAACAATTTTCTCACCCCATTTCTACTCTTAGACTGTAATATGTGAATATTTATACATTTCCGTTTTATATGGAATAAACATGATGAATCGTATTTAGTAATGGAGAACTTTAAGGGGATTAAACATTTTGATAGTTTGATATTAGATCTTTATTGTGTAGTTTTTTTTTAATTTAACATTAGAAAAATTAATTGAAATGTCTGCCTCATCGTTTTGTATCTCAAATGTCCCCTAACTCTTAAAATATGTAACTTTTTAACATTAAAAAGTTCATGCCATAAATTTTCCTGTCTTAAAATTAGAAAAGGCAATTCTCTAAACTTTGCTGTAAATGCCCCTTTCACAAACCACTTTGCTTCTTGAGACTTTTTAATTTGTAACACCGTTCAACACGAGGGTTTTTTCATGCACTGAGGAAAGTTAATAGTCACCTCCTAAAAGAGAGGCAGTTAAGTTCAAAAGCCCTTTTGAGATGAAGACCTCCTTAAGCTGCTCCTGCCTGTGATCAAACATCAAAGTTGTAGCTACAATATTTTTTGGAAGGTTTCTTAAACATATTTCAGTCTGATACATGCAGCCGCTGAAGGAGGGGGAAATACGCCTCAATTAGCTTGTTTGTGTTTCAGGTGTGAAGATGACCTGTTGGTTTCTCAGTCGAAGGAAATTGACTTTTCACATTTCCTGCGATGATGAAACCTTGAGCTTCTAACCTTTTGAACTAACCAGTTTCCTTTTTAGCCAATAAATATTAACCAGCCAAGAAGCATGACTCACCATTTAATGGTCATAATTGACCATATTTGTAATTAGGTGAACTGGGGGGTAAATACCTATGAATAGTTAACAACCCACTGGTTAAGGAAGGCTTTGATCTGCTGCAGGAATTTGTTCTGATAAGGATTTATGTCCATGCTGTCGATATGACGGTCCAATTAGAATAGATGTTTGTTCAGGGATAGTTCTCATAGCAACAAGGAATCCGTTTTTTTCTTTTAGTTTTGTTCCAACAAATTAATCCTTTTAAATTGAAAGCTGCTATAATGGCTCAAAAAGAGAAATCTGTTTTCTTTACAAAACTTTTATCAAATTTGAACTTTTAGAGTTTCGATTTTCTTTGACCAGTGGTGCTGATGATGATGTAATTTTCATAAAACTCAGAAATATGTTAAAATCACATTTGGTGATTATGTATATTTACTTATTCCTAAAATAATGTACATTTAAAAATGTATCCTGATGACATTAACTGGGTCTCATAGTTCTCCTTCCCTCCTGCTTCCATCCCTACAGGACAACAGTTTTGAGCAGTTTATCATCAACTACTGTAACGAGAAGCTGCAGCAGATTTTCATCGAGCTGACTCTGCGTGAGGAGCAGGAGGAGTACGTTAGAGAGGTGAGTGTGTGAACTCGCGTTCGAATGAAAACTGTTGGGTAATTTACCTCTCAACTTCCGCGGTTGCTTTTTCATGTGAAACAGTGCATCTGCATCATCCAACATGTCGGCACTCGGGCTGTGTTGACAGTTTCTTACAGCAGGCCTAACCCTGCAGCGCTGCCTCAACCTGAGCTCATCTGTTCAACCTCTTCTGCTGTCCCACTTAAATACTCGTCCGTGAAGGAAACACATTTGTTTTCTGTCCTAACCCACCGACGTTTTCCTCCTGCGTACTCGCAGGGACGGAAATGATCCCTCACTCTGTTGAGAATAAACACTCCCCATTGTGGACCTTCAAGCTCCGTTTGTTTTTAAAGCTCTAAGTATGAGCGACCCCCACACCCCCCCTTTACAAACGCCACTACCAATGATATTCCAGCACTGGCTTCCGTCCAGTGGACTGCATGGGAAAATACCACAGTGCTGGAGAACGAAGAGGGGAGGACTACCAATCAGAGTGGCCAGTCACCCATCAGTTTAGGCCACGCCTCCTCCTTAAAAAAAATCTGTCACTTTACTTGCATCAATACATCTTCCCAACCCATTAGGAGCTGTTAAGTTGATGCCAGGAAAAAATGTGTTTTTAGGGGCCACTGGCTATTTTTAAAGGGTAAGTTGGAATGTGTGTTTTTTTTAAAGCTTTTTCTGTGTAAAACTATAAAGCAGACTGTTAAATGTAGCAGTTATGACTGACGGAGCAACATTTCTAAACTATTCCCAATATTTATTAAATGTACAAAAATAAAAAGTTCAGGAGATTTTTAAAGTTTCCATCTAGCTTTTAATTGTTCCATTCAGGCAAATCTGAACTTTGCATGCAATACAGCAACTTTATGTTTCACTTGGTAACAAATAGTGGACTTACTGCAATGCAAAGTGCACTTGACTTTAAAACTCTTGCAACATTTTTCAAGGTTGAAAAATAATAGCAGACACCACCTAGTCTAAGTAGTTTCTAAACTACAGTGCAAATATCACATTAATGTGAAGCAAAATAAAGCAAATAATGAGTTCATGTCAAACATCTAACAGTTATCAGCTCTGCTTGTACATGCAGTGCATTGCATCATAGTTCTGACTGAAGCCGTGCACGGCGCTCTGTAGTAATCTGTTTTAGTCATGATGGGATCAGAAGGGATGAGATGTCTTTATTTCCCTAAGACCAAGTGCTCCACCGGGTCTTTAATGTCGTTTCTTCGGCCGTTCAAGTGGAGCAGCTCCACCTGGAGTTAAAAAAACGGAAAATCTTTTGACCCTTATGTTTTCTTGCAGGGCATCGAGTGGACCAATATTGAGTATTTCAACAATGCGATTATCTGTGACCTCATTGAGAATGTAAGTCCCAGTTAGACGATACAATGAATGATCATTATTATTCCAGTAGTCTTTTTAAAAGAACTGCATTGAATACAAGAGAATGTGTTTTTAATATTTTTAAATAAATGAACTTGTGCTGCTGTTTTTTGAACTCATCTAGAACCAAAATGGCATCCTGGCTATGCTGGACGAGGAGTGCCTGAGGCCCGGGACGGTCACCGATGAGACCTTTTTGGACAAACTGAACACCATCTGCGCCGAACACCAGCACTTTGAAAGCCGCCTTAGCAAGAATTCCAAGTTTCTCACCGACCACAGCCTGCCACACAACTGCTTCCGCATCCAGCACTACGCTGGCAAGGTACTGGTGAAAGAGCAGCGAGCATTACAGAAGGAAATGAGTTGGTATTTATTTTTCTCCGTTTTGTTTTAAGGTGCTGTACCGTGTAGAAAGCTTCGTCGATAAGAACAATGACCTGCTGTACCGGGACCTGTCCCAGGCCATGTACAAGGCCAACCACAGCCTCATCAAACAGCTCTTCCCTGAAGGGAATCCGACCAAAGTCAACCTAAAACGGCCACCGACTGCTGGATTCCAGTTCAAAGCATCTGTTGGGACTCTGATGGGCAACTTGCAGACGAAGAACCCAAACTACATCCGGTAAATCCGAGCTGCTCAGTTATGCAAAAATGTGGAGACACAAATTACAACCTAAGTTGTTTATTTTTGTTGTTGTTCGTTGCAGATGTATCAAGCCGAATGACAAGAAGGCATCCCACATCTTCACGGAGTCTCTGGTCCGCCATCAGGTGCGCTACCTGGGTCTGATGGAGAACGTGCGTGTGAGGAGAGCCGGCTACGCCTTCCGTCAGGCCTACGAGCCCTGCCTCGAACGCTACAAAATGCTCTGCAGGAAGACCTGGCCACACTGGAGGGGGCCGGCCAGGTAACCGTTGCTCCTGCTGAGGTGGTGGCATGAACGGGCTCCGTTCTCCAAAAGGTTTCCAGATCAAGTTTTTGTTGAGAAAATCCGAGCGAGGAGATCAGAAATACTCCCAGGTGCTTGCAGTAAAAAAAAAACAAACGACAAATACCAGACAGCTCCCAGGAGTATTTGGTGTTAGCTCTGTCGTTATTTCCCAGGTGTCCCTGTGTGAATGTGAGTCAGGATATTGTTGGGGGGGAAAATGTTCTGATGACTTTCCTAAGATAAACGGTTCCCAAAAGGGGATCAAATGATTAACTGATTTTAACAGTTTAAAAACAGACATGCTTGTGAATATGTATTTTTTTTAAAAGTGAATCATGGTCTGAGGTCAGTGTAAACAAGAACAATGACCTTTATGTTGCAATATTTAGAAAAAATGGCATTATTAATGTTCTGCCTAGAATCTAACTTTATTATTACTGCGGTTATTGGAGAAATAGAACTTTGGGTATTTCTACTCCACTGAGTGTCCTCTCAGAAACTAGCAGTCATGTCACATAGCAGTCGTTCATTGTTCAGCACAAACGATCCTTTCCCACTTTGAACCCCAACATGTTGAGACGTTTCATCCTTATCTGTCTCCTCCGTTCCATATCAGCCAGACTTGGCTGTTTCATCCACTGTGCTGGTGAAATCACTGATTCCTATCTGCCCTGCCACATGTTGGTATCTTGTTTTTGAGCCCTGTCTGAACACTTTGTGAGATTTCAGCATCTGTCTCCCCTCACGTGCTTCTTTAGCCAACTCTTAAAGGTTTCCCTTAATCTTGTTTTTGTAGATCTTCAAACTGCATGTTTTCTATGGCTGCTTGTTGCTAAATGTGTTTTCAGATGACCCGTTTGATGCCTTTGGTCTCTTACAGGGAAGGGGTTGAGGTGTTGTTGACTGACCTGCAGGTTCCAGCTGAAGAGTTTGCTTATGGACGCTCGAAAATCTTTATTAGGAACCCAAGAACGGTAAACGAACACAAATTTAAAATAATTTAACCTGTAAACTTTTTTTTTTCTCCAAAACTAGACATCTGCTCAGTATTCCACTAGATTAAGTTGTTTCAAAGCCTTGTTTTCTCACAGTAAGATGTTTGTAAAGCAGGGTGGGCTGCACCCCCAATTTTAGCAATTAGCATGCAACCACCACTCTGAAAACACATGGTTTCACTTACAGATATAACATGGGAAATGAGCTGCTCTTTGCTTCTCCACTATTTAAGCCTGCAGCAGTTTTAAGGTCCTTTCTCTCCCGCCAGCAAAAGAACCAAAGAGCTTGAAAATGACATGAACCTACAGAAGTTTTTTTTTTTCTTTAATTGCTTTGCTCCATCTGATCAGCTTATCTCCATCCCTGATCTGCAGCTGCAAAATCACAAACAGCTTGAAGCAGATTGCATTCCTGGTTTCCAGATATTATTTTTGGTCATTATTCTGCGTAGATGCACTGACCATAATTGTCTGTAGTTTTTGAAAAGAAGGGAAAAAGACAATTACATGGAATGAGACATGCCAACTGCCAGACAAGTGGTGTATTTTTTTAAAAACTTGGTTGAGATGTTAGATTTCAGGTTAATTAGTTTGAATTAACTGCATTAGTTAATGTTTGAGCGTGATGAACATAAATCAATTTATTCTTCGTCTTAAAAAAACCTGCACAGTAAGGTTTCTTCTTATAAAAAAATCTGTTATTGCTGAATCAGTAATTGCTCAGACCGAAGAAAATCGATTGACCAGACATTTTATCTTTCAAAGGAAACATCGATTTCCACAGCCGACATCACGTTGTGTTGGAGTGCTGCTTTGTGCACTAAGTTTTCTTCTCTTGACGCAGCTCTTTTTCCTGGAGGAAAAGAGGAAGCAGTGTCTAGAGGACCTGGCAACGCTCATTCAGAAGATCTACAGAGGCTGGAAGTGTCGCAGTCACTTCCTGCTGCTGAAAAGGAGCCAGATAGTGGTGGCAGCGTGGTACCGCCGATACACGGTAAGACGATTTCCCGCATGCTGGTGAACAGTAAGCCGTATTGGAATAACAGACGTTTCTTAAATGCTAGCAAAACTCAAAGGAACATACTTTTATGGGCACTGATTCCCTTTAGGTTTGCATAATAACATTTTTCCTTCTTTCGTCTGACAGCAACAAAAGAAGTACCAAAAGATCAAGACGGCTACAACGGTGGTGCAGTCCTACACCAGAGGGTGGCAGGTACACTGAATCATGAGGATCATTTCTAGCAGAAGCAATCATGGGAAGCAAAGTTAAATGTTTACTTTTGTTTCCCTGCAGGCTCGCAAACTTCTGAGAGAGCTGAAGTACCAGAAGAGATGCGAAGAGGCGGTAACCACGATCTCGGCTTACTGGCATGGCACACAGGTACGGTAAAGGCTGCAAAGTACAGAGGAATGTCAGCAACTCAGCATCCACCTGGCTTTTCTTTAATACTGGAAAAAAAGCTCTTCAGCACTCTGCAGTATGGCTGTTAACACTTTTTTTTTTATTGTATTCAGCGTTCCTGCCTATTGGCACCACTACATTGCTAAGATTCTGTTCTTGAAGCTTTGATGTTGCTGCTGCTGGTTTTTTCTTCTTTCTTTTATAATCCTGTTTCTTTTGATCGCATAACTTCCACTTATCTTTTTTTTTTTACCTCCTTGCTCTCTTTCAACTTTCCCTTCTCGATTTATCCCTCCACACATCTTCTACCCGTCTTCCCTAACGCCCACCACAACCCACCAGGCTCGGATGGAGCTAAGACGTCTAAAACAAGAAGTGCGGAATAAACATGCTGTGACAGTAATTTGGGCATACTGGCAGGGAACCAAGGTATTTCCACCCAGCCGTAGTATGTTTCTGTCCTAGCTGTCTTGTCATCGCTGTTCACAGTGACCCATCCCATTCTAACTATGAAAGTGCCTTGTAGAATAGCACCGCTGCTGAGCGAACCCACTCTGTTTTCCTGTTTCCTCTGTGTTGGAGCTGTGGAATCGTCTCCAATTAATAATAGGCTTCGCTTGATTGATGACTGAAATGTTTTAGGCCTGTGGTTTGACTTTAATGTGGTGTTTTAAATGTGTTTCATGTATTTAGTCTAATGAATAGTTCAGACGTATATCGCCGATGCTTTTCTGGGGGTTTTTTTCCCCATCACTTCCTCGCTTGTTTAAATTTTTGTTTCAGAACAGTTCAAATGTTTTCAGGTGACGGGGGTTTTTGTGTTCCATTTATTTAGTCTAATGAATTGTTTTACCTTTCTTTTTATTTCTTAATTCAATATTCTATGTTGGGGACAGTTTAGTGCTGCAGTTCCTAAAAAAAAAAAAGATGTTCCTAAAGGCACACTATGTAACTTTTTCACATTTTTTTTCCTTGAGCCAGCATGTGTTAATATGACCCTTTACAGGGTTCATTAAAACTCACTAAGCCCCAAATGCTGCTTATGTCCAGAAAACTGCATTTGCACCTTCTGAGTCTCCGGTCCGGTGCCCTGAAGTCTCACAAAATCATGTATCTCTTGAGGGTTAGGCTAACCCAATGTCGCCAGATTGGAGTCGTCAAAGTACCAGGATCCTAAAATGATCGTTTTTTGAGAAAAATTATTGTACTCTACCAAGTCACAGCCTGACATGCCTGACAACCCACAGCTTTAATATCAGTGTATCATATACTGCGCAAATTATAGTCTTTAAAGTGGTTTTTAGCTTTAAAGAATCTAACGCAATGATTAAAACGAGCATCTCTTATGCAGATTCCACACAACAAAGGGCTCAAATGATCATATTTATGGGATTATTGATCGTACAAAGTGTTAAATTATCCTACAGATACGATAATTATCGTACGGCTGGCAACACTGGGCTAACTCTATGTGGCTAGCCAATATGCTAGCATCAGTGTTTTTAGCTCATGATTCCTGCTTTTTTCCCATCTCTCCCTGCTTGAACACAGCTGATTTCTTTGAGTGATGAACCGCTCCAGTAGAAAGCAGTGAAGGCTGAGGAGACATTTCAACAGGTAGATTTAGGTGTTTCTGAGCAGAAACAATGCTAACGTTTTTATGACAGCGATTTAAAACGAACACTAGGGGGTGCTAAAAAACAAGCCAAAACATAGTGTGCCTTTAACACGCATTGAATTTACTGAGAATATTATATATCTATTTGCTAATAGCGCTGAACAGTCCCATCACAGAACCTGATTTTTGGACTTGTTGCTGATAAGAAAGTGAGAAGTCCTTATCTTTGTCCTGGAGGACATGTGTCCATATCTCCCTGAGGAGACACCCTAAATGTTTTAACTGTTTTGATGGTTTACATATTAAAAAAAATGATTAAACGATTGGACCGAACATGAAGTAATGATATTGTGCTTTAGATGACTCGGTTTTTACAATGTGAACTTTTGTTCTGGGCAGTAGTTTTACGACACTATAGATAATAGATGATGTCATCTGGAATCTAAAACTCTTCCATTGATTTCTCTGCCTTTGACAGGATCATAAAAGCATTACACACTCATTGTTCTGTCATTTCGTTGTCGTCGTTTCCCCGTTACGCCTCGTCACACCCACTCTTCTTGAGCAACAAAGTTTTGACTGTCACTTTGAAATGATCCTCACCCACAACTGCCACCACTTTTTATTAGGCCCGGAGAGAGCTGCGTCAGCTGAAGGAGGAGGCGAGGAATAAACATGCCGTGTCGGTCATTTGGGCCGGCTGGCAGGGCACTAAGGTATTTGGGAAGCCTGTTGACTTGCCGTGACTTGCTGCCTCCTTTTTGACTCCCATTCCCAACTCCCCCATTCCAGAAAAACACCTAGTCGTATCCATCAGCCTGCTCAAGTCATCGTAAACATTAGTTTAATGGTGGAAGGCACTTAGTTTCTGATCACATAGTTGATAAGAAAAGTCAAACGTTCCTTGGAGTCTGACTTTTCTGCGTTTTTAGAATTTTTTTTTTTTCCCCCTAAAGTTGACCCTTTCTTTGAACACTGCATGCTGCATGGTATTTCTGCACGTTTTAAAATGTAGCTATTGCATGATTAGTCTTTGCATCACGATGAAACTTCTTTTATACAAATTCCTTCCTTTGAGTTTGTTCTGCTGCCTCATTGTGACTTTTGCTTCGTTTACCCAAGAGTCCTTTAATTTAAAAGGAAAAAAAAAAAAGCTTGAACTTTGTTTCCTTTACAGAAAGCCCTCCTGATAAATGTCCACCTGACCAGTTCCATATTTATTTCTAGATGCTGGAGCAGTACAGCGACCCCCTAACAGTCTGTCAAAGGTCACAAAAAGGCTTATGTGCAGTGTGTTTGATACGGCCGACCTCAGGCAGAGCGATGTTTGGCTGGACTTTTTTTTTTCCTTCATCTTCCACTGCTTCATTTGTTCCTGCTCTGTTTGTTCCTGCTCACCTCCCGAACAGGCCCGCAGGGAGCTCAGGAGACTGAAGGAGGAGGCCAGGCGTAAGCATGCTGTCGCTGTGATTTGGGCCTTCTGGCAGGGACTAAAGGTACCCAGCAGCCCCACAGCGCAGCCACCATCACCACGTGTGCCACCTGCTCCACCCCACAACCCCCCATCGTCCTCCCGTCTTTGTGCTTCACTCGTCTAAATATCACTTTTTACTCACGCCAGTTAGAACGTTTTGTAAAAGCTTTTATTTGCATGTGTCACAATGAGTTTTCTGTTATTGAAGACTAAAATAACATTCTTGAGAATATTGCTTTTATAAATGTTGTGAAGCCATTTTTCTTTTATTGCTTTTTAACTTCCCCTCACCAGTCTGACCTTGACAAACCTCTGCACATAAATCAATAACCTGACCCTGAAAAGCCCTTTCACTCATTTAATAACTATAGTTTTTCTAACTGATTTCATTACTTGAGAGAGATTCCTAAATAAATATTTTATTTCTAAGAAAATGAAGCTGTATAGAATTTAATTTCAGTTTCACATGATGCATTTGGTTTATGAGCCTGTTTATCAGCAGAGTTTAGTTTATTAAAAACAGTCGGTTTAAAGGTTTCGCTGCTCCGTGCGTTATTTTTCTCCCGCTGGCTGAAGATTTAAAGCATGCAACTGACGTAACCGAGCCTGTTTCATCTGTCTGTCTCCATCCTCTGCTTCTTTTCAACTAACCCAAGTGTATTCCATGTTTGTTCCACTTCACTGTAGGCGAGAATCTTTTTTTTTTTTTTGGTGTTTGTCCGTGTGCTTTTGTTGGGTTTTAGAAGGAAAACCATCCATGCTGTCATTACAGTGCTAATCCTTTTCATCAGGATAATTGACCACATGCCTGACAGCACACCTATTTACCACTCTTTGTACTGTGAAGGGCAGCATGAAGGTTGTTTGTCATAACCATTATCACCTTTTCAGTAATTACTTTGAAGCAGCTGTAATTCCAGCAGATTGGATTTTACGCTCCGTTCCTGTTTGTGTTGTTTGTAACTAACAAAACGTCTGGGTTTTTTTTGAGTGTGCATCGTCCCTCTTTTCGGTGTCCCTCCTTTTTGTCCCGCCACATGTCAGCTTTGCGAGGGGGTAAGGAAGTGATTAACGGCTTGTTTAAATTGTGCTCAAACAGGTCCGCAGAGAGTACAGGAAGTTCTTCAGGGCAAATGCAGGCAAGAAAATCTACAACTTCACCATCCAGAGGATTGTACGTAGGACTTTTTATTTTGGAACTTTGTGTACCATTTCCTTGGACAGAATGTAGTGGAAAAAATGTAAAATTTTGTGTCCAGATGCAAAAATACTTCCTTGGGTTGAAGAGCAACATGCCTTCCATGTCCCCCATCGACAAGAGCTGGCCTGCTAGGCCCTACTTGTTCCTGGATGGAGCCCACGCTGAGCTCAAGAGGATTTTCCATCTCTGGAGGGTTCGTCTGTCACATTAACAGCTGAGATCTGCTCTTGTTTCTTCTTTTGCACTGTCGATGTGAACATTCTCTACTGCACACATGGTGTGGACAAAAATGTAGCAGAATCTAGTCGGCATTTTGGACTTGTCAAGTCTTGTAACTATAATCTTGTCACATATTCTTCTGATACATCAAGAACAGAGCATCAGAATGCAATAAAAAAAACTGAGAAGAGAAATAACGGGCTCCATCTGCTAGAAAAAGTACAGTGTTTCCTGTAAGGAGGTCTTTATTTTGACTTTTCTTGCGATGCGACTAGTGCAAGAAATACAGGAGCCAATTCACAGAGGAGAAGAAGGCGGTGTACGAGGAGAAGCTGGAGGCAAGTGAGCTCTTCAAGGATAAAAAGGCTCTCTACCCAAGCAGGTAGTTTAAATTAATTGATTTTTATTTTCTTCATTTGGTGCACGGTAATGAAAACACCCAAAAATTCTAATTCCATAAGATGGCAAGGCTGTAAACCGCTTGTGTTCCATGTGATGTCTTTGTCTTCTGCCTCAGCGTGAGTCAACCTTTCAAAGGAGACTACCTGGAGATCAGCAAAAACCCCAAATATCAGAAGCTCAGCAGCGGCTTGGATGAAAAGGTTCTGCTGGCCGATGTGGTCAACAAGATCAACAGGGCGAACGGAAAGGTGGGAAGCGAATTAGTTAGCATGCATGAGCTGCAAAGTGTGAAAACTATTCATAATGTGACCCTGTGCAGTCGCTTGTCGATGCAGACTTGGTTCTATATTCCACCCAGCTGTACGACAACCTGCTGTTCTCTCATCTTATTTTTATCCATTTCATTATTTTACAGTGTTCCACATTGTTTGAAGCTCTTTGTTCTGCTGCTGTTTGCAGGGTTCAGCTCGACTCTTCCTGCTAACGAAGAAGAGCGTCGTCCTGGCTGACCAGAAAACGGGGCAGGTGAAGGCCAGCGTCCTCCTGCCAGACCTCGCTAGCGTTTCTGTCAGCACGCAAACAGATGGCTTCTTTGCTCTCAGGCTCAAAGAGGTGAGGCGATTGTTCTGCTTCAGATGAGATAAGATCCAGTTTTCTTTTTTTTTTGTCCGACTCGAAATGAAAATAAAAATAATTTTGCAGAGATGCATATTTTACTCCACTTAGAGATGTGTTCTACTCTTAACAGGGCTCATCTTCAGCTATCAAAGGTGATTTCTTGCTCAGCAGTGAGCACCTGATCGAAATAATCACCAAACTCCACCGCATCGGTGCCGCTAACGCAGACAAAGAGAAAATCAACGTCGACATCTCTGACGAGTAAGAGGAATCAAAGCAATGCTCTTCTTCGAGATGCATTCTCCTCTGATTTATGTTTTATGCCTCTGTCTCCTCTGCTGCAGGTTTCTGGTGCAGTTTAAACACGACAAAGTGTGCGTGAAGTTCATCCAGGGAAGCCCCAAGAATGGCAACAATGCATCCTGCAAACGTAAAAACAACCGCCTGTTGGAGGTGTCTGTTCCCAACTCGCCACCAACGCCATAACGCCGTCGCCCTCCTCTACTCCTGATGTCCGCTCAGTCTGCAGGAGAACTCTTAACACTCTGGACTCTAACTTCACAGCACCGGTGCCAACGCCGAGCCCAAACTTGTGCAGTTATTTGGCTTGTTGTTGTGTTCTTATCAGATTCTATTATGGCTCCACTATAGCTGAAACAATGCGCCACGTTTATTTTTTGGTAAAGAAAGCCCCAAAGTGGGTTGCATGCCACAGAAATTAGGTTTAAAGAGTTGATTCCGGTGCACTTTTGTATACCAGTGGTGTTGATAATCGTTCTGCCTGTTTGCTAAATTAGTTTTCAGAGAAAATGTCATCAGAACTTCGTGAAAAGCTCCAGCCAGAAAAGGTTTAGACTCATCTGCTTTTAAGCCGCCAACTTCAGCGAGACGGCTTAAAGTTTGAGACGAGTTCTGACAGGATGTGGGCTGAGCCTGTCGCATTTAGTTCTCTGACTAACTTGAACACTGCACTCGCTTTCACCTCTGTAACAAACTGAGGATGACCTGAGAACTGAACTGATTGTATGTTGTATTTTCTTTGTTTTATTTTTTGGATTAAAGCACAGTGGGCAGTTGTGGAAAAACTGAAGACAAATGTAATTTGCTAGATTGTTCTAAAACATTGTTTGTATCCATTCCTTTGTGCCATTAAACAGGTCACTGCTTTATTTGTGATCATCCTGTTTATATGCCCTTATTGACCAAGATGCCAAAAACTTTTAAAAAATCAAATCTATTAATTCTGTGGCAATTATTCATTTTTGGTTGCGTTTACACATGTAATCAATGCAATTTTCTCATAGATGTACCAGTTTTCTTTTGAATGCCAAACAATATCTGTACAATAATCAAAGTTTTGATCATAACGAGCTGTCGAAGGATGATCAGGTAACTTATTTTCCCAGCAAAATTCTTTCACAAAACAAGACCCTTGGAAATGAGATTTTGTGTGCAATATTTTATTTCTGGTGGACGGTTGCAAGACTCGTATTGGTCACACTTCCTGTGCCACAAGCTGTACATAAGCTCTGCATGCCGTAGCCACGACATGGACTAAAGGTTGTTTAATGTCCTCATTTTCATATGTTTGTGAAGAAGTTATATTTTTGCCACTGCAGCTCGAGTTCTTGTACCGCTTGACCAAGTCTGATCTAAAACGTACCTAACGAGGGAAAAGACCAAATATTTAGTGCACCATTGATTTATTTTTTGGGGTGGTTTTACACTTGTTTAATAATCAGGTATATTTACACAAAAGCCAAATTTGAGTATCAAAGAATATTTTCCTGCATGTCATAGAATTCACATTTTGATGTCCAGGTAGGCATCTTTGTATTTCTGACTGAGAGGTATGGAACCAAATTTGGTTGAGTCAAGGTTTTGCAATCAGGGCTGTGTTGGTGTGTAAATGAACTATTTTCTTATGTAAAAAGCGACCCAGGGACCCCCTTTATGGGAATGATGATGCTGAATGGCGGTTCTGATTTGGTGCAGTTCTGTTTGGATGAATTCCTCCCTGCTCTTTCTTCCTTCGCTTTGTATTTGAACTCTGGGTAGATCTGCTCGATGACGTCTGCGATCTCGTGTGCCTAAATGTGTTAAAAGACGGAACATGGAAATGTTTTAGTAGAGCTCATTGTAACATTTACAAGTATTCTTTTTAAATTAAATAAAAATCAATTAACGTTTTCCTAGACTTTAGTCATTTATTTTATTAAGTGCTTATGATCTTTTTGTGTCGACTACATCTGTGTAACCCACATTAAATTGCAGGCTTGATAGCTATTTATCGGCATCAACACACAGGGGGTTTGGAGTCTTTTGGGGGCTGGACAGCCAATCCTTGTAGTCGAGCAGCTGTCCAGATGTTTTCCATCACATCTGGGGGGGAGCTGTCCTAGGGTTAAATTCCGCGGCTTTGGGAGAGCTGCCGGCAACAGGTCTCGAGGGAGCAGCCCTCTGATTGAACAGAGTGGTAAAAATAGCATACCATTTTGGGCTGCCCAGTACCCGGTTCCCACCACTCTGCAGGCTGGGAAACAAAGGCGGAGTCCCAGTCTCCTGGTGGATTTTATTCAACTCTCTGTGGGATCATAAAGGAATTGGACAATGCTTAGTCCCATCCCATTACATATAGGAGCCTGCAGTCATGCAAAACCAAGTTAAACCAGTTTGTAAGGAACTGGTTCACAGTGGTTTCTGGAGATATTTACATCTTATAAGACATAACTAATGTAAAACATCTATTTGTGATCTACCAAACATCATCCAGCTGATATGTAAACACCCCTCTCATACAGCAGGTCAAACAGTATGACCAGAATCCTGTGATTGCAGCGACTCTGGTGACATCTTCTGGATCTTTAATAACATTACATAGTAAAAGGCAGCATGCACTGAATGTGTCTAATGCAAAAATTGTATTTAAGTAGCTATCATTACTAATTGGAATGCATTATTACTAACCTAATTGCCATCTGTAATCAAACTATGATCCTAAGATTTAAGCTTTTTACTTATTTATTTTTTTAAAGAGGCAGATGCTGCTGGTTTCATTTTTTGAGAACTTTGTGATTTTATTTAAAAATATCAATTTGTCCAAAGTTATTTAGATTTTTGTTTCAAAGAAGCTTTCGCGAGCTCAGATGTATTTTAATAGCAAGAGTTGAGCAAATCCACAAAAAATATTCTTATTTTAGGTAAACATGCTGTAAAGCAAAATGTGCTGCTTCCTTTAGTAGTGAATACAAATTCTGCATTACTTTTGCCACAACGATGTTGGTGTTTTGATAAAAAATGAGCAAACAAGAAAAAAGTGAAATAAAACCTGATAATTAATCCTAACCTGCCTTTGTTGTAAACTATATGTATTTCCTCAGTGAACCGTTCTTTTTTCAGCATCGATTTTTGAATCTTTTTGTAACCTCAAACCCTTTTTGTGTATTTTAAACTCAAATATCATCGTGACTATAGTGTTCCAACTATAGGGGGATCACACTCCTCAGCCTCCCTGGAAAGGTCTACTCCAGGGTACTGGAGAGGAGGGTCCGGTCGATAGTTGAACCTCAGATAGAAGAGGAGCATTGTGGTTTTCGTCCTGGTCGTGGAACTGTGAACCAGCTCTTTACCCTCGCTAGGGTGATGGAGGGGTCATGGGAGTTTGCCCAACCAATCCACATGTGTTTTGTGGATTTGGAGAAGGCTTATGACCGTGTCCCCAGGGACACCCTGTGGGGGGCGCTCCAGGAGTACGGGGTGGATGGTCTTTTGTTAAGGGCCATTCAGTCCCTGTACCAGAGGAGTGTGAGTCTGGTCCGCATAGCTGGCAGTAAGTCGGACCTGTTCCCAGTGAGGGTTGGACTCCGCCAGGGCTGCCCTTTGTCACCGGTCCTGTTCATAACCTTTATGGACAGGATTTCTAGGCGCAGCCGTGGTGTGGAGGGTGTCGAGTTTGGTGACAGGAGAATCGCGTCTCTGCTTTTTGCAGATGATGTGGTCCTCCTAGCTTCATCAGGCTCTGACCTACAGCTCTTGCTGGGGAGGTTCGCAGCTGAGTGTGAAGCGGCTGGGATGAGGATCAGCACCTCCAAGTCTGAGGCCATGGTTCTCGGTCGGAAAAGGGTGGCTTGCCAACTCCAGGTCGGGAGAGAGGTCCTGCCTCAAGTGGAGGAGTTCAAGTATCTCGGGGTCTTGTTCACGAGTGAGGGAAGGAGGGAGCGGGAGATCGACAGGCGGATTGGGGCAGCGTCTGCAGTGATGCGGACGCTGAACCGGTCTGTTGTGGTGAAGAAGGAGCTGAGCCGGAAAGCAAGGCTCTCGATTTACCGGTCGATCTACCTCCCAATCCTCACCTATGGTCATGAGCTTTGGGTAATGACCGAAAGAACGAGATCGCGGATACAAGCGGCCGAAATGAGTTTTCTCCGCAGGGTGGCCGGGCTCAGCCTTAGGGATAGGGTGAGGAGCTCGGACATTCGGGAGAGACTCGGAGTAGAACCGCTGCTCCTCCATGTCGAAAGGAGCCAGCTGAGGTGGTTCGGGCATCTTGTTAGGATGCCCCCTGGACGCCTCCCCAGGGAGGTGTTTCAGGCATGTCCTGCCGGCAGGAGGCCCCCGGGTCGACCCAGGACACGCTGGAGAAAATATATCTCTGGTTTGGCCCTGGAGCGCCTTGGGATCCTGCCGGAGGAGCTGGTAGAAGTGGCTGGGGAGAAGACTGTCTAGAGCTCCCTAATTGGGATGCTGCCCCCGCGACCCGGACCCGGATAAGCGGAAGAAGACGAGACGAGACGAGACGAGATATCATCGTGACCAGGCCAGTGGGCAAACTGTCAATTTTTGCAGTGCATGTTGGGTACAAAAACAGGGCCTGTTAAATCATCAGCCCACTAACACTTCACATGGTGTGCTTACAGATATGTAGAAATGATCTGAATGTTGGCTGCTTTATTGTTTTTATGCTTTCTGATTTGTTCATAGAATTTATTGGCTGAGAAATTGTTTTTGTTTATAGCAATAAATTATGACTTCATACTCAATCAGTTCATTTATAGTCTTTGTCATACAAAAATATGAACTTTTTTGATTTTTTTAAAGATTTTTTTTTGATGACTATTGTCCTAAAACACACTGGAATCAAGTTGTAATAACCCATCATGTCCACTAGGAGCCAGTAATACTTTTCTTTTGACATGAACACCCTTAAAGATGATCAGTTTTAATTAGTTTTTATTAGTTGTCAATAAAATTTTTAATATGTTAGGTTCAAAACTCACTTTGCTAATTTTGTTCAATCAGCAAAAATCCATATAGAGAGGTAATTAGCA
The DNA here is from genome assembly GCA_006937965.1 of Callopanchax toddi. Lineage (NCBI taxonomy): Eukaryota > Metazoa > Chordata > Actinopteri > Cyprinodontiformes > Nothobranchiidae > Callopanchax > Callopanchax toddi. Next base: position 3,865,474 of record SSNR01000037.1, on the reverse strand, counting down.
CTTTGTAAATTAATTAAAATCTGGAAAGTTGCTGGAAGATGAATAAAATGAGAGATTTGATGCTCTTTGTTGGAATCAAACCTAATGTGATATAATTAGATAATTCATCCAATGACAAACAGTAAATTCAGTTATAATTTACATAATTGATCTCACCAACGAATGTCATGACTAAACAACTCAGATTTTATGTCATTACAAATAGTTACTGTCCCAGTTTTTAAATATGTTTTACTATTTCCATTGTCTCCCATCCTGAACTGGAGGTCTTAGTCCATGCTTTTGTCACCAAAACTTCCATAAACCGACTACAGACTGTACAGAATGTTTCTGACTAAATCATCCAGATTCTCCCGTCATGTCACTCCTCTGTTAATGCAGCTGCATTGGCTTCCGGTTGAGTTTAGAATTTATTACAAGATCCTTGTCCTGACTTGTCCTGCTGCATGGCCAGACTCCTGCCTACATTGGTGGATTTCTAAAACCATACACTCCCTCCAGGTCTCTCAGGTCCTCTGACCAAGGTCTGCTTTCAGTCCCCAAAACCAGACTGAAAACATCTGTAGATCCAAGAGTTTGGAACCCTATTTCACTGTCACTGAGGTCTGTGGATTCAGTGAATTCATTTAAGAAGAAGTTAAAGACTCATCTGTTTAAGTCTGTTTTTATTTGTGCCCTGTTTTATTTTTATTTTTACTTATTTATTCAGACCTGTTTATCTTTTGACAATGTTCTCATGTTAAGCGCTTTGTGATCTATATCTTGAGAGGAGCTCTATAACTTACTAAACAATTTTCACTATTTTACTATAGAATCCTTATTTAATCATTCCGATCTGCGATTTTCAATGTTCTAAAGCCATTTAAAGGTTTACATGCATGGATTTCCATTTCTTCTGAGAATAACATATTTATTGTTTCATATTTAAGTTATGGCTCAGCCTTTTAGTATTCTGTCAGTAGTTAACCATACTGTATTGACCGTATCGAGCTGTCACCACATCGGGGCTGATTTAATTATTGAGCGAGGGAGTTTAGGATCAACACACTGACTACCCGCCTGCTGATTTGTTCTGGCAGAAATCTTTGCTCTGATTCAAATTAAAGCAAAAAAAAAAAGAAGCAATGATCTAATAAAAGGCTAAAATGTTTGTCTTTTCTTTTCCTGTTTATTCTCTCGCTTTATGAAATGATCCAAGTGGTTGTGACATTCTGCAAGTAAAAGTTTCTCTGAGCATTTTTCTATAAAGTTTTAATGTGAACATGAATTACTACCTCTAACCATAAAGAGTAGACAGGCAGGAGCACAAAGAATAGAGGAAAAGTTAAGTCAGACAGCAAGAAACACCCCCAGATTAAAAGAGACACAATGGATTACACTCTGGCAGTAGGAAGTCTGGAGGGAGGGACAGAGATCTGATTAATGAGTTCTGCTGGGTGGTGGACAGTTTGTATCCTCGCTCACCCTTGTGTCACCAACACACTCAATGGCTTTATCAATTTGTAGCCATTATCACATCAATAGACAAGAATGAAGGGGGGAGGGGGAGCACAGATCGAGGGTAGAGAACAAACTTCTGCTGCACCATCTGTGGATAGCTGAACATGGTTGGAGAAAGAAACATGAAAATATAAATCACTGTCAAGTATTTATATTTGTCTGTTTGTAAAATGTTTTCTCACATTTTGCAAGTTGCATATATAATTAAAAAAGTATGTTTGTTTAAACTTCACAGCATTCTAAAATATTAAGAATGAGACCTACATGGAAAATTCTAATCAGCTAATATTGATGGGAAAGTGTTTGCAGTTGTTTCAGCCTAAAACTGAAAGGTTGCCCTGATGATGAGGAGTTCTCCAAAATAAATGCAAAGTAATTGAACCTTATCTGAGTTTAGACTAATTTTAAGGAATATTTCTCTCTCTGGTTTAGGAACACTTGCATTGCATAGTGTTAGCAAGTAAACCCTCACTATCTCTAAGCTCACTGAGCCTCGAATGTGTATCTGTTCTACGCACGAGGCCTCGGTGTGAGCAACAGCAGCTGTGGAAATGATACGGATAAGCAAATAGCTGCACACACATCATTAGGTGCTCATTTACAGACATTAAGCAGGAGGAGCTTTCTTATTTCCAACAGAGAAAGCTCCTCAGATGAGGCACAACACTACTTCAAAATCAGGAAAAGAACTCCAGTTGCATTAAAAAGTAAAAGCTCTTCAGATTGTTCTCTTCATTCTTCAGACAGAGTTCACTCAAAAGATTTTGAGAAAATGACCCTTTATAGAACAACACTTCAAAATCAACAAATTAATCTTTTAACCCTGCCATTCCTCTTCTTTCAGTTCTGATTCCACTCATCACTTCCAATCATCATTACATTTATCTGGACTACAGCTTACTTACTAAAGCATTAAAAAGATTCAAATTAAAAAAGCAGATGATTTGTCTACTCATCCAGAGTGAAAACAACAAAGTGGTGGTGGGTAGAGGTGGGTAGTTAGCAACTAGTTACATTTACTTGAATAACTTTTTGAAAAAAATGTACTTTTACGAGTAGTTTTACTTCACCGTACTTTTTACTCTTACTTGAGTATTATTTTTGTTCAGTATTGCTACTTCTACTTGAGTAAAATCTCTGAATCCTCTACATCAGGGGTGCCCAAACTTTATCCCTCAAAGGGCCAAAATGAAAATCTATCAGAGAGCCGCGGGCCAAATGTAGTATTTATAAAATACAAATACTAATGATGAAGTATAGAACACTACTTTTTATTCATTTTGTAATTATTCAACCATCCTTTTTGTTTAAAGAACATTAATCAAAACATGATATATACCGGCGGTAAGTCACATATAGGCATTTAGAACAAACTACTGACTTTGTTATTTGTAATCATATGTAGTGCTAGCAGCTAGCAGCTCCCTGGTCTTTTTCTTTCGGGCATCACCTCTGCATTGTGAAAATCCTGCATGCTTTGTCTCATAGTGACGACGAATATTATACTCCTTGAGTACAGAAACGGACTGGTTACAAATAAGGCAGACCACTTTACCACTGATATCTGTAAAAAATATTCTTCCTCCCAGCATTTTTTAAATGCCTTTTGTCTGTGTGACACTGACGACGACGCTCCATGTTGATAATAGCTGCGTAGGCTCGTGGCCAGAGGGTTACCCACGAGCTTGGAGCAAGTTTGATCTGGTCTGGTCCAGCAGCAAAGGCTCATGGGAGATTACAATCATTGACAAAATTTAGCTATTTGTGGTTTTATAAAGTGTGCAAATGTACATGCGTGCATAAATCTACTCTAAATGTCCCTTGTAGTTACTTGTATTTCAATTTTGATTTTAAATTGTGACATTTCTAAGATTTTGTTGGCACCATGAGTGAGGGCTATATGCAGCCCAATATAGAGTCATTGGGCTTGTTCATATAATGCTGAATTGGCTGAGGAAAACAGTGGGTTTCTGGATTACTGGTCCATGTTCACCCAGCATCCAGGCTACCCACAGAGGGCCAGGAGGGCCAACCTTGGCCCTTGGGCACCCCTGCTCTATATACTGTGAGCAGCTTTCAGAAAAACAAACATGTTTTAACAAAAATACACCAGACACATCTAGACTTTATTAAAGGAGACCACATGTTTCTGCACCAGCTTTGTTTTCCCACTCTCATTTTCTAGCTAGCTATCTTTATCTAGCTTGCACAAAAGCTAGATATAGCTAGCTAGCTAAATTAGCTAAATAGATAGCTACCTAGCTAGAATTATTATTAGCGCATAGCTAGCTCTACCTAGTTTTGGTATTATATTTAAAAAAATACTTTGAAAAGTGTGTCTTCTGCTTTTTTTGTTGTTGTTGCTGTTTTGATATCATGTATTTGTATCAGTGTTTTTTCATTTTAGCCTTTAAGATACTAGAATTTCCCTTAAACTTTATATTTTTGTCTGTCTGATGACATAATTTTTAAAAAATCAGATGGAAGTTACTCAGTACTCAAGTAGACTTTTTACTAAATATTTTTTTTTACTCATACTCAAGTATTTTTTGGGACAGCAACTTTTTACCAATACATTTACTTGAGTAAAAATATGTTGAAGTAGTGCTACTCTTACCTAAGTACATTTTTTGGGTACTCAACCCACCTCTGCTTATAGATCAACAAATGTCTTTCTTTGAATATTTCAAATTTTTCTGTGCAGACAATCAGACAGGTGGCATCTGCAGCAGGGGTGCAAAAAATGCAGGAGAGGATGAGTAGGAGGCTGGAAGAAGTGGTTGAAAGGAATGAGTGATGCACAAGGAAAAAGTCTAAATTAGGGAAATGGAATCTCATCTTCAGTGCAGCATGACACACATCAAGCAGTGACGGCTCCTCCTTTATTGGTTTCACTCCTGTCTGTGCTGAAACAACCATTTACGCTAATTCAAGTACATTTTCCTCTTTAACCATTAATTCGGATATATGGAAAAACACTTGTCAATGTGAATATGATTTTTGAGCATAAACACGCATCTATCTGCAAACAGCCAAAATCGAACAAGTTTAACACAATGTCTATGGAAACGCTCCATGGAATGCATAACCAAGCACTACATTTCATACACACACACTCAACTGACCAGATTACATCCCCCCAACATGGATTTGTGCGTCTATATCTATGAGCCACACGGCTAGTTGAACTGTCATCACGGATGAGATGGACAAGTTGTAAAACTTGCATATAACATAAGAAGAATGGGTAAAATTTGCAGAAATTATGCAAATTTGAGAATTTATGGAGTTCAACATATAAAAGAACTGAATCCTAATGTAATATTTCTTTTAACACTTTGCATTTTTTGTTGCATTTCCATTCCTAGCTACAGATAGGAGTGTTTCCCCCCCCCAGTTAGTTGAATATCATGCACTTTAAAAGTAAATTAATCTTCACCCTGAGACAGATTTGATATGAAATAAGCAGACATAAATAAATTTACTCTAAAATAAACTGACATTGATAAAAGTGACAGATCAAACAGGATATTTTTTTGAGTAACATGTTAGTTCAGTAAGATTAAATTAGAAAAACTTGCTAAGACAACATGAAAATGACTGTGTCCTTATATGATTTTATTGCACACCATCTGATGCAATCACAGCAGTCAAGTGTTTTATTTGTAGCTCCAGTTTATACTTTTCAAGTGGCCCACTTCTCTTGACTGCTCCAGTTTTCTCTTCTCTGATGGGAGATTTCTCCTAACAGTCACATTAAACTCATGTTAATGATTGCAGGTTTACCCAAAAATGGGACAGTTTTTCTTTTCCTTTTTTTTTTTAAATCGAAAGTATGGATATGGAACAAATTTTTCATTTTCATTCATGTTTATTACAACCTTTGTATTTTGGATAAGGAGTAATTTGGAGCATCACATTGCAGAACAGTTTTTCTCAGAGTAACAGATGTTTAACTACTCCCTGCAGCCACTCCTCTTCTGCCCCGTGACTACTCATCTCTTTGTGTTTAACCTGCTCTACGTGTGTCTGTCTCCTCCTCTCCTTCACAGACTCCTGTTTAGGACTAATTAGTAGGCTCTTTCTCCTTTCCTCTCATCCTCTTCTGCCTCCTCTCACACTGTCATCTTTGCACTTGTCCAATCTCAACCCCCTCCTCCCCTTGTCCTCCTGTTCCTCCCTCTTGTCCCGCTCATTATCACTCAGTCCCAGTTGTGATGACTGTCGTTAATCAACTCATTTTAAACCAAGTTGAACCTTCCACCCCTGCTCAACCAGGAAGTGTTCTATTCCCCTGCGGTCCATTAGGCCAATCAGAGCTAAACTGGTGTATGACAATAGAAACAATGGAAACCAAAAGCTGATATTAGACAATAAGGTGCAGAAAGACACAGACAGCAGGAGAACAACGGGCTTTTTTTGCAGGATTTGTTAAGAATTTGTGGAGATTTTCCACTTGACCTAATGTCTCCTGGGATACTCTGTTATATTTTATTTAACTAATGAGCTAGACCTTCTAATTTGAGTCAAAACTTATTTATCTTTATTAGGTGATCCGCAATATTTTTATAATACAGGTGTCAATTCCGAGGAAGTAACACATGAAAACAAGGACATAAAATAAAAATGCACGTTCTTCAATTTCACTGTCATTGTCATCAATAAATAAATGCTAATAACTCTAAAGTATTAAATGCAATCGGTTCTAGATCTTACTTTTGAATAGTCCAAGCCTTTTGCCACTTAACGGCGGCGGTTTGACAGAATCACCCACTGGGTTAACCCTTTCTTTGTTTGTTTGAAAAAGACATAGTTCAAGGTCAAGGAAGAGCAAAAGTTTTTGTAACTGAAACACAAAAACTCAATGCTAACACTGAATACATTTCAACAGCAAAACTGCATGTAGGCTTTATACTGCAGCGTTTCCTCAGCTTTAAATTCGAGGAAAGGATGAGTTTTATTGACTTTGTGTTTTAAAATGTTCCATTAATCTAATAACTATTTTCATTTCATCATAAAAATACAAGTCTTGTTCGATCCCCCCAAAATCAAAGTGCTCTGAACCCTTTTACCCAACTGTTTTGTTGAAATTTGTTCTATTCTGTCCTTCAGTTTAAACTTATTTTTTCTAAACTGTATTTGGCATCCAAGTAAAACTTTGATCCCTGACTTTGGGCTCAAGATGGACTGTTGGATTTACGAGATTGGGGCATGTAACTGTATGAAGCATTAAAATGTAATGGCATAATTAAATTATTTAATTTTATCTGACCTTTCTTTGGTTTTAAGTGTTATGAAGATGCCAATCTAACATTTACAAACTTAAAATCTCATGTTATTTATTACAATATTTTTATTTGATACTTTAATTTCAGAGAGTAGTTGTTTTAAACTGAAAATGTTTGATTGTCATTCAGAGGTTTCAGTTATCAACAAGAGCAAATTAAGTCTTGAGTTTTCTGTTATTACAACCATCTCTGTGCTATAAGTCAAAGAAATTTATTACCCAAATAAACCTAGATTTAATTTATTATTTCCAACTGCGTCGTGGACAGCTCCACATGCCGGCACACACACACGCAACTTTAAACACATTGGTTGTTTGGTTTATGGGGCGAGTCAGCAGGTGTTACCGTGTTTGTCTTTGACATGAGAAGGTTTGTTTTCCCAGGTATATGACCACCTCTTATCAGTCCTGTAAAATCCAGCAGGAAATCACCACAGATGACTGCAGCAGAGGTGTACGTTTACACAACGTGTGGCCATTAAGTGAAGTTTAATTACTTCATCTGATTTCTGGAGGGAAACATTTATAAAGAACAGGTTGATGCTAAGATCTCTTGTAGATTTGTGTTGTCATGCTTTCCTTTAAGTGTTTTTTTGTAGTAAGAGAAGAAGCAACTGGATTTAGGGTCACCTGCTCACCCTTTGAGAGCCGTTCTGGTCTGCAAGGAGAGAAAATACGTTTGCTTTGTATCCGTTTATTGCCCTTTTATGTGCTCTGTGGTGTGGTGATGACTGGTAATCATCAGCAGCCGCTGATAAGAGCAGTTGTGTTTCTGTCAGCCTTAGTAAGCAATAAAGTTTAATGAGGAATTAGATGTAAAATGATTAATTTTGTCATCAAGAGAAAGGCAATTACAGCAATCTTTCAACAGTGTTTGTGTGCCTCATAAGCTCAATATACGTGAGACGGTTTGTGAGAAAACCACACATTAACCCCATGTGAAGCTGATATCCAATGAAAAGTATTAGATATAAGAGCAAAGTGAAGAAGAGCATGACCAAAAGACCAAAGTAAGATGATGTACAACTAGAAATGTAATAAAAGGCATGAAATTATTTAAATGTTTCTAGAATTATTAAATGAAGTAAAGAGAGAAATCTTTATTTCTAGTGTTTAGAGGTGCTTAAAGGAGGGTTTGAGTGCCCTGAGCCCGTGCAGCGCTCTGACCAATCACAGGGGATCAGAGTTCCTTTCACTGCTGGGTGGGCAGAGGGCTTTTCACGCACAAGGTTAAAGTGGAACTGCCTGGTCAGAGAGGGGACTCGTCTTTCACATTTGGAGGAATGACTACAGTTAGAGTTTGATATTCATTTAGAGAAGCGTCGTTTTTGTTGGCTTGAGTTACCACGCTGGGACAGGATGTCAGTGGAGAAGTCCAAAAACTTTCGCATCGACGCGCTTTTGGCGCATGACGCAGAGAAGGCGGACAGCGACAGCGCATCTCCGGGATTTTACTGCAGGAGTCCCGATAACAGTCCTGCCTCAGAGTCTCCTTCCTCCCATCCAACTTCTATAAACCCGTTTTCAGTCCAATCAGGGTTCCTGCCTAAATCCCACGTCTTCAACCTGCCCCAGTCAGGGTTCACCGCTCTCCATCCAGGTCTGTTCGGAATGCACCCAGCTGGTCCCATCTATCCACTTGCGGCCCTTGGAGGCCAGCACCCTGCCTTGATGTATCCCGGCTTTGCTCAGCTGGTCCAGCCTTTTCCAGAGCAAATGAAAGGAAGCACCACGAGCACAACTCTTCATCTGGAGTCATCATGGATCAGAGCTGGGGTGGTGATGCCGAGACTCGGAGAGTATGGTGGTGAGTTGGCAAAGTTTAATGTGTTTTATGATTATAAATATTAATATTGTTATTACAATAGAACATTTTGTTGACCAAAGATTTAAATCTCCCCCCCCCCCAAAAAAAATAAAAACCAGATCGTTTGGTCCACTTTTAACGGGTTTTTGTAAAAGAAATGTAATTTTATGATAATATTTTTAACCTCCCCAGAATGTTACAGAACCATGGCTTTGAGATGTTGTTCCTTAGGAGCCCGTATGTACATGTTTTACAATTAATAACACTTTTATGCAGGTAACACTTGAAAAAGATTTATTACAACTTGATATTAACACAGTTGTCATTAAGGTAATGAAGCTCTGATATACTTCCCTAATAAAAAAGAGGGAGATTCACCCAAAAAACAGTTTTTAGCTTATTTTTGTCTTAGATGTTCTATTTATTATATATATTTTTTTGAACAAGTAATTGACTGGAGATGTTTTGATTAAAATAATGTGAAGTCTGTATGATTGTCCTCTTAGCACCATGTCAGACTGCTCTGCTGGGGAAGTGTCGGAGACCAAGGACAGCTTTCACCAGTCAGCAACTGCTGGAACTGGAAAACCAGTTTAAGCTCAACAAGTATCTGTCCAGACCAAAACGCTTTGAGGTGGCCACCTCGCTCATGCTGACAGAAACTCAGGTTAGGATGTATTCAAGCAACTTGTCAGATTATTACCGTATTCTCTGCCAAACTATCTTTTAACGTGCATGCATTGTTGTTATGTTTAGGTTAAGATCTGGTTCCAGAACAGACGTATGAAGTGGAAGAGAAGTCGTAAAGCCAATGAACAACTACCTGCATCCTCCTTGACGGATGGTAAAGTGGATTTACAAAGAGTCAAACATCATGATGGCTCTCTCAGCTCCAGCCTGGAGGATGAAGATGACATAGAAGGGGAGGATGAGTCTGAAAAAGAGGAGATAGAAGAGCTGAGGGAAGCCTCCTTGGATTCTATTGGTTTCACAAGGCGTGCACGTGAAAACAGAAGCTTCTTTCTCAGGGAAGAAGTTTAGAGAGAAGATTCCAAGGGGAAAAAAGTGGTTTCACATAATTGTATATTGAATGTGTTCATGTTTGAAGTGTATAAAATAAGAACAACTTTTTAATCAGATTTTTTTCTGAGTCAAAATGACTCCCATGTTTCAACGTTCCCCTAATTAAAGAAAATTGTGTTTAGATGTTTCTTGTTATTCTCCATCGATAAAACTGCTTTATGATTTATGTATATATTGCTCTTAAACTATAGGAACTGATTTACTGTATTTTTATTGAAGGCTTTGAATGGACACCTAGATTGATTAGACAATGAAGTTATGACTTTAAACTAATTTAAAACTTTTAATATTAGGATTGTGGACGTGTATCCAGTTAGTAAGTGTTTTTTTAAACAGTGGTATGATAAGCCAATAAATGTACCCTTGGTGAGGTAAGCAAAGAAAAGCTTGATTACGGTTGAATTGTTGTATAATGGTCAATGATTCGCTTTGTTGTTTTATTGAGACTTATTGGTATACTTGATTAAAGCTGCACACACACAAAGAAATGTCTCTACATAATCTATGGTACATTAATTTTTACTGTAAACAAATGGGCGCTTGGTATTTTTTTATAATGTTCATGTAATTTATAAAATCTAATATATTTCTGTAAAAGTGTGACAGTTGAAATTGTGTGTAAATTCTGAAAATAAAACTTCTGTATACATTTATAACTGTGTTAAATGTTATGGATTCAATAAATAATTATTTTATTTTATTTTAAATTCGTTTTGTGAGGTGGTTTGGTGACATACAAACTTCTCCTTGTTAAATTGTAAATGTCCCTCACTGGTTGCCGTAGTCCCAGTAACAACCCAAAGCCATAACAACCTAAACAATGACTTGTTACCAGGGAAACGCAGTAGCTGACAAACTCTGAGCATTTATGGATTATCTGCGGCGTTTATATCATTTCTCCAGTTTAAAATTCATTTTCTGAAGTAAATTATTTGCTATCAAAGGTACGGTTGGGTTGTTATTGCTATTGTTTTGTGTAACTGTGACGTTTTGTTTATTTTTAGCTCAAAAAAAGAAAACGCTCAGCATCGTAGTTAGCCTAAAGTTTGATTCATACATAGGGAAGCTAGCTAGCTGACTAGCTTCTCTGGAATGCAGTGCTCCTAATAATATTAAGTGAGAAAATGTGGATACTTTAACCTTAATTATACGGTCGTCTATCTTCATAATTTTTACATTGGAGTTGTGTGACTTCAGATTTGTTTTTGTTTTTTTACCCCGCAGACATGTTAGCAGAAACGAGGAGTACAGACTCTTTGGCATCTGCTAATCAATGGCAGCCCTCCACGTCATGGAAAAATATCAAGGTAAAGTCCAACTAACAAGCCTGAATATCTACATAAAACGTTTATTTTCTATGGCCAACTTTCTTGAATTAAAGACTGGTTATTGAATATTATATTACACAATGAAAAATACAAATTTAAATCTTCACTATTCATTATAAAGCTGTCTCTAATCTGTGTTTAAAGCAATATTTTGTAAATTGTATCAAATTTACCAAACATCCATTTGGAAAACATGCTTATCTGAGTCCATTCTACACAGACATTTTTCTGAATCTGACAAACTTGTTATTGCCCCCCCCAAAAAAAATCATTATTTGAAATAGCTATTAGTTTATGATTGCTTTTAGTCCTTTTTTTTTGCTTATACTCACCTCTCTGCAACACCTCAATTTGCAGGGTACAGGGCCTCACAGTGGACAACAGGATGGGCAGTACCAAGGACAAACCTCAGACAAAATAAGCAGCATATTTGGTTTGGAAACCAAACCAGAGCTCATATGGGACAACTGGTCCCTTGGAAAAAAGTTCACAAAGATGTTGGTGTTAAAGAACATCAATTACAAGCTGAAAACGCTGCACATTAGGTTATATAGAATCAGAAAACAATCTCACAATTCCAATTTTTGCTTTTAAATCTACATGATATACCTCCTGTTTTTTTCCTTACAGACCTCCAGTGTCCAAGTTTTTCTCTTCTTCAATTCCTCAGATAGTTGTTATCAGTCCAGAGACTTCATTTTCTCTGCCAGTCACCTTTAGACCAACACAAATGGTAAAGCATTTCAATTTAGAGTGAAATAGTACTTGATTCATGTGGAATTTTGAAAGCACATTGCAAAAATTCTTGACACAGACTCACAAACACACATAACATTACTCACTTTTCCTATTAAATGTCAAGTACTTTGTTTTGTGTTTTGTTACTGCATGGGTGGACAGTGTGAATATGAGGACAGCATTGAATTTCAAGATAAAGGTGGCAGCTTTCGAGTATGTCTTCGTGCCATCATCCCCTGTCATACGCTGGAGGTTCCTGACTCTGTGAAGCTTCCGCTCTGTGCCGTTCAACACTCTTCAAAAACTGAGTTCCTGCTAAAAAATGTCAGGTATTTAGTAAATGATTGAATCCCTTAGTTTAAAAAAAAAAGTGAATTTTCCCCAGAGTTTACTTGTGACATTTTTTTTCTTTATCTTTTCTCTCACAGACAGCTCCAGACTTTTTTTGAATGGGATTGTGCAGAGCCATTTCAACTGAGCCCAGAACAAGGCACGCTGAAACCTGGTCAGGAGTGTCACATCACGGTGGTGTTTCAGCCACAGGAGGCGCGGATCTACCAGCAGCAGGCATGCTGCAGATTTGGAGGAAAAGTGGACAAGGCTGAAATGTGCACTGTACATCTACAGGGACAAGGTACAGCTGAGACTGAACTTGAGTGTTAGAAGAAACTTTTTGTGCCATAATGTCTATTAGTAACAGAAATCAGATTATCTTTCCTAAGGTGGCTGTAAATTCTACTGCAGACTATATCTCTAGAATCTCAAAGATTTCTTGACATAATAAATCCTTCCCTTGTACTTTCTGAGAAAGTTAAATAAATTTGGCATGTCAATGAAAATTCTCACCAACTTTTAAAGCGGTGAAGTTCAGAGTATCCTCATCTCCATCATAGTGTGTCATTGCTTGAGAGAAAGGCGCTTCAGCTTGCAGTCAAACAGCACATATCTGGAAATCATTTCCACTCCCTTTTATGATTAGGAGAGATTTTTTGCAACACTACTTTCCTACACCAAAGTTTGGAAACTTTTAATGGAAGAAATGGATGCTTTAGAAAACTATATAAAAATACATTTTTATCCATATTCTTTAGTAAAGATCACTTTTGTTTTTATTATTTTTTCAGCAAAACACCCTTATCTTCAGTTTCAAATTCCCAGTAGCAAAGAGGAGGGAAATTGTCATTTAGAGTTGCACTTTGGGGCTGTTGCAGTTGGCCAGAGTTTATGTAAATGCTTTGACATCATCAACCCATCCTCTGTAAGTATTATTCATGCACACACACCAAATGTACACCATTGACTTTCTTGTCTTACATCTGTCTTTTAATTCCTTTCTATTAGGTAAATGTGTCTTTTTCTCTGTCACCACTGCCTGGTGTCGCCATGTTTGGTTCAGAGTTCAGCTGTGATGTCGCGAAAGGTAAACTGGCACCTGGTGGGTCACTCCGGGCTTCGGTCACTTATTCTCCTGCTGTGGTGGACACTGTCTCTGTTGAGTACTTGTCTCTTAAATATAATGGGTCAATCAACGAACCTCAGCTCAAACTTAAAGGCAAATGTATAGGTAAGAGACATGCACACACAAGTGAAAAATCTAGTTTGTTGTCTTCTCAAAAATACAATTACCGGTAAGTGTATGCACTAATATTTCCCATATAGGAAAATGAATGCATTTTACAACTAAAAGTTAGCCCTTAGAAATCAAAACTCTATTCTTCTCTTTAGGGCTTGAAATGTACCTGTCTTGCTCTGTTTTGGACTTTGGATGTGTTAAAGAAAGTGGATCAGTAGTGCAGACAGTAGAACTGGTTAATTTGTCTCCTGCTGAAGCTATCTACCAATGGGATATTGATTGTGGGAACAGTGTCTTTAGTATTCAGCCAGCAAGCGGTACTGTGCTCCCACATGGCCACGTTAAACTGAAGGCAGTCTATAGACCCAGACAACCTATGACACACCACAGACAAGTGTCATGTCTCATTCTGCACATGGTAAGATCAGTAAATTCACATCAGATGCAGGCAAAGATAATACGGATTATCTAAAATCTTTGTTCATCATCATTTCAGGAGCCACTGTTTTTGGATTTAATTGGCACTTGTCACTCAGAGCTCCAGCAACCAGAAATACTGAAACCTAAACACCTGGTTCTGTACAAGAACCATTACAGCTTCATACAGAACCCACCAGTCTCTATCTTGCAGCAAGATTCTAATACAAGACTTGACCAGCAGGGGGTGCCCTTACACATGGAGGAGGTAATTCTACTTCCAAAATTTATTACAGACTTTAAGGTTTAATATCTTTTAGGACAACATTCAGCCTAATACTGTCACCAGCTGCCTTTAAGAGAGTGTAGATTTAGGTTTTCACTAACTATTTCTGTTTTATTTTTTATCAGACAAATCAAAAGCATGTCATTTCAGCCTCACCAGTCAAAGAAATGTATCAAATCAGCCTGGGATGCATAGACTCATCAAACTCTTCATCATCATCTCCACATGTATCCGTGGTGCCAAGTGAACTGCTCTTCAATCACAAAACGATATCCTCTTCATCTTCATCAGAGTTCTCACAGTTTGTTACCATTAGAAACCACACCGGAGGGAATCTTAGGTACCTTTACTATTATCAGTAATCAGTTTTTGTTCCTGTTTGTAAAACAGAACACAAAACATTGTTTTTCTCATAACTTGCATTTCTACTGAAGGTTGATGTGGACTGTTGCTGAAGATTCCCCCTTCTCTGTCTCTCCCTCATTATGGGACCTGGCTGCACTAAAATCCACTGTATTCCGAGTGACCTATGACCCCAAGCAGCTCAATACCCTGCATGGAGGACAACTTGAGTGCTTTGCGTACTATAAGGTACCATTGTTTTATACAACACAAAAAGTAGCTCATTGTCATTTGTGATACTAGTTCTCATAAGAACTAAACAGTTTGAAGGTTTCTAGCTGTTTTGATATGACTGTACATCTCTTGTTGCTGCAGGACAGTCCTGATATGCTTCGTCCGCCCTGGTGTGTGACTGTCAGAGTCATTGGTCACTCTTTTCAGGGAGGAAAAGAACATTTCAACCCAAGCTGCTCCTTGAAGCCTCCTCAAGTGGTATTAAACTAGTAAAACTAAAAATACTAATTTTTATTGGATTCTCAGTGTAAATAAAATCACCTAAACAGTAATGTAAAAATACTTCATGAAAACTAAAATGAGTCATCTATTAAAAAATTTATTGTGTGTCAGGAAAACAAATTACACCATGTCAAAGTAAAAACTTTCTTCAAAATATTTAATCTTTATAAATTAAAGATGACTTTTTTCAATGTTAGGTGTTTACATCCCTGGGTGGTGTTTCCTGTCGGACTGTTCTACTGCAGAACAATGGAGATCTGCCACTCACCTTCTGCCTAAACCACAACCCAAATGATTGGATGGAATCTTTGTCTGTGCTGCCAGGCTGTGGTTTGATCCAACCAGGGGGTCACCAGATCATAACCATCAGAGTAATTCCCTCAGAGGACGATCCCAAACAGCAGTTCAACTTAATGTTGCAACTCAATGCAGCTAAATTCACAAAGGTATTGCACCACACAAGGACAGAACCTGTTAAATTGAATTTAAGTGTCTCTCTTTTTAAAAGATCAGTAATGTGTCTTGTTTAGGAACTAACAATTGTGGTGGAAAAGCCATGTGTGTCCCTGGAAAGCAGCAGGAGTTTGTATTTCCAGCCAACAGCTGTAGGCTCAACAACCCAGCACAACCATCACATCAAGAACCTAAGTCGCCTGCCTATTCAGTTGGTTGACTGATTTGCTATCTTGCTGGTTTAATTCTGCTTCTTTTTAGTGTAATGTTCATAGTCTGAACTTACCTCAACACCATCTATTTTTTCTTTGATTGTTCTTTGTGATAGGTTTCAGTGGAGCATTCCAGAGACAGACCAGGGGCTTATCTGTGTCGAACCAGATGCTGGTGAACTGCATCCCAATGAGAGCTCAGTGAGAGATTATGAGAGTGCTGCATACTGTGCATGTGTATGGAGAATGCATGCTTAGTATAAAAAAAATGCAAATTTACCTCAACTAAAACTTTTGTTGCTTTTATTACAGGTCCAGGTGTGGGCCTTCAGTCCTCTGGCAGAGAAAGCATACTCTCTCAAACCTTTGCTCAGCTTCTGGCCAATCCAAAATGATGGATCTAACAAGTCTCACCTTACCCTTGAAGTGACTGGAATGGGTGCAAGGGGCTCTATAGAGGTGGGTCAGTCATTTTTAATAGGTTTTAAGTGTGTGTGTGTAGAACTTTTAAAATAACTGTAAATTCCAACAACGGTTACATGCAGTTTGAGAAAACCAGTATTCCTTTAGAAAAGAGTGAATTGTAGCTTGGTGTTTGTTTCCTTCCCAGGTGGAGAACGCAGTCCTGGATGTGGGGGAGATTTTAGCTGGAAGCAATAGAGTAGTTGAAATTCCTCTGGTGAACAACAGTCCCTGTCCTGTCAGTTTTCGCCTCTCTGTACAGCGGATACAAACAGATAGTCCTCCCCCTTATGACTCTGAAGATGGTCAGAGTGGTAATTTATTTTGCACTTTTCCTCATATCTGCTTAGCTTTATTCTTTATGTATGATCATCATCCGTTGTCGTCATTGGTTATGTGCATCTGACGTTTGGGTCAGTATTTGTTTTACTTACTGAACATGTTATGTGTGGCTCTTTAAGCTCTTCATTTGGACTGTGAAACGGGGACCATTGCATCACATTCCACAATGCGACTCCAATCCACCATCAGTCTTTGCACACAAGCGCTGAACCACTGGGTCATCAGTGCTCAGATTCTAAATGCTGCTGGTAAACAACAGATTTACTCATGTTGCACATTATTTCATAAATAGTCATCCAATTACTGTGTCCTTCTTTTTTTTTTTTTTTTCAGGGAATACATCCTCTCCCCTTCAAAAACTGTGTGAGGTTCAAGCTAAGGGGGTGTTTCCCACCTTACAGGTTGTTGATGCATGTAGTGGCGGTAGTATTGACAGGCTCAGCAAGGTGCATTTATGGAAACTCCTCTCATTGGACAGCCTCAATGAACACCTGCTTAATGCCCCCTCACCTGCAGAGCTCACCTTCAAAACCCCTACAAAGCACAGGTTACTTTGATGATTAACATGTTTACTGACTTCTTTATCAAAAACGATTCAATTTCAAGGATGTGTGCATGACATTTTATTCTTTTTCTCTAGTTTCCACATTTGTCCTCCCATCTTCACCAAAGTCGTGCTGGATCTCAGCTTCAGTTCTGCTCCTCTCAATTCAGAAGCCTCAGAATTTATGTTGATGTTTCACAACCCCGGTTCTTTTCCTGTAGAATGGTAGGTAAACGATAAATTTCAGCAATGGCAGCAGAATCAAAACTTGCAACACAAACAGATTCAAGTTAATTTATCTTTGCAAGTCAACAGCATGTTAGAGACATGAGGGAATGTTACCCAGGCCAGCCTAAACAAATATCTTAAAGCCATTAATAAAGGCATAGAAATGTATTGCAGTAACACAGAGGCCAGCTTAAGGGTCACAGTTCATGAGCTTCACAGCCTCAGGGAAGAAATTGTTTCTGGACTTTGAGGCTGCTCAGTTTTCTGCCTGAGGAATGAAAGGTGAATAGTTCATGAGCCGGATGGGTGGAGTATTTCGTGTTCTTTGATCTGGTTCTGAGCACATTGCTCACTATATTACTATCCTACAACCCACATTCTGTAATTACTAATAACATATTTTTGAATTGATAGAATGAAAAATCTACTTATTTTTTGTATTTATCTTCAATGTTAGGGCGTTCTTATTTCCGAAGGACCAACAGATTGAGCTGGAAGACTGGGCAGAGACTGGAGAGTTCAGCAGCACAGAGCTTTACCAGATGAAGGTCACGCAGGAGCCACATCCAAAAATAAAATATACAAAGTCACACAAACAAATGTTACTTTGACATTTTTAGAAACCCATTAAAAATATATATTTTAATGTGTTTACAGGTTCAAGACAATCAGCTCTTTAATGTTTCTCCACGTTCTGGAACTTTGGTTCCTGGTCAGAAGAGGGCAGTACAGTTCAGCTACAGGTCAGTATTTATTTCACTTTTCAACAGACAATATAAGTTAGATTTAAATTTAAATATGTCTCCTCTTAATTAGTAATTTATTGAATGCAAATAATCTGCCAATTTAGCAAAGACTCTTCTGTAAATTGCTTCACGTTTATAACGGCACAAAAAAGAGTTGAATGTTCTTCCTCACAGCCACAAATTAATTGGAACAAATTGGCTTCCTGTTGTGTTCAAACTCTCTTATGGCAGAGAAATCTTGGTGAGTCTTTCTGTTTATAGTATTTATTTATTCTATTTTAATATCACAGTTGTTCAAATCTACTTAACAATTCCAATTAATTTGTAATGCCTCCCTTAAATGGTGTTGTGCCTTTTAAATTGGCTGTATCCTAATGCATCTTTGTACAGCTGAACTTTCAGGGGGTGACAGTAGAGAGAGATGAACCATACCTCCACTTTGCCTTCAATCATCATGTATTCAACGCTGTAGATGTCAGGGACTTCAGTCCTCCACGGCAGGTGTGTACAAACAGTTTACAGTGACTTGAGTGCTTTCATGTATAAAGTTTATTTTATAATTTATTTATTAACCTCCAGATGTATGAACTGTACAATGGTGGGGCAGTGCCAGTACACTATGAAGTGGATAGAGCTGTGTTGTTGCAGCTTCAGATGGACAACTATAATCATCCGGTGTTATGGTGCCTCAATCCAGAAGGAGAAGTTCTCCCTGGGACGACAGCCACACTTGAATGGATCTTCTCTCCGTTGGAGTTAAAGCTGTACCAAGTAAAGCATAAATTGTCTGCTGTTTACTTCATGGAACTGTATTTTCTTTCTTCCATTACCATAGTGATTTATATTAGAATATAATAACATTTTAATCAGTAGATTTATACAAGTAAACTAACTCATTCCTCATAGAACAGCCTGTATTTGGATAGCTTTATTTGCAAAACCCTGTACTTAAAACTTCCAGCCACAGTGTTAGTTGTTTGTTTGCTTTATGGACAGATGGAAGTTCCTATTTGCATTCAGGAGAAGGACTCAGTGCTTGTAAGGTTTGAAGGATGTGGGACCAATACATCGACACTGGGCTCCTCAGACTCCGTTACCTGCTGTTATGGGAAAGCAGCTGAATGCAGTGTCCAAAGGGAGCCCTTTCCTGGACAGGTGCCTATGAGTGTTATAAACATATAACCTTGATTTTTATGCAATTTGTTTATATTATTGTTCAAATTGTGGCCATTCTAGCTTTAAATTAACTCTAGTCCAAACTTATGTCTGTGATTTTTTTTTTTGTCTTTATAATCTCATCTCTGCGTCTGCAGGTGTTATTCTTGTCGGAGGACATCATCTCTCTAGGTGATATCCCTGTCTGCTCACAGACTTCAAGAATCTTCTTCATCACCAATGTGTCCCACACAGAAACTGCTCACTTTATGTGGGAGCTTCCCCAACAGAGGGGCCTCAAGGTTAGCTTTATGAGCTGAATCTGTTTAGATTTAGAGCTTCAGGTGCTATCACTACACCATTAGACCAAGTTTGCATACGAACATGTTGTGACAGGTGCTGCAGATCCATCCAGAGCGAGGCCGTCTTTGTCCGGAGGAGTGCACCCTCTGTGTCCTGACCTTCACTCCGACTGATTACCCCACCGTTTATCATCTTGATCTCGTGTGTCAGGTACCACAGTAACAGGGTAGATGTACGGAGGAATTTCCTGGCAGATGGTCTTAGTTGTACAGGCTGCATCTTCATATGTTTTGTTCCTCCTTTCTTCAGGTTACTCAGGAGGCTGCTTTTGTTCAGTATCACGATGAGCTGCAGCGCTGGGAAGAAGAGAAAGAAAGACAGCAAAACAAACTCATAATCACAGACAAGAATACTTCAGAGACCCAAAGATTTTTAATAGATGAGGTCTGACTTGAGATATTTTTAAAGGAAATCTAATGTGTGCAACTATTTTGCCCAATTTACCTTATTTTAATCTTGATACAGAAACCTCCAACACCTCCTGGAAGAAAAGAGCCACTTAGTAAATACGAGGTAGTTTTCATTTATAATAATAGCCTAATTTTTCTGCATGACAAATTTGAACCCTTGAGATAACAACTTCCTTTACCCCTCCAGATTCTTCCTCCTATCTCTAGCAGTAGGTGTGGAGCAGCAGGTGATTTATACGCCAAAAAAACAAGAGCTGAGCGACAGCTACAACGAGAAGCCGCAAAAATATGGAGGCGTCCTCAACCCCCCCAACCAGCTCTGCTGCACCTGAGAGTTACAGCTCACTCCCACGGGCTCCAGGGCTACTTCAAACACTTCCCTGACCAGTGCCATAAGTATTATAGGTAACATATTTTACAAACCTAATTTATTTTTGAAGCAAAACGTTACACATATAGAATTCCTTTTTGTTTTTTAGAACCCTTCAGGCTAAGACCCAGCTCAGCTCATCTCAACCCAGCATCTCAGCTGGGCAGTCTACATCAGCTCTTGGCCCTGGGAAGGACATTGTTGCACACATACTGACCTCTATGATCAGGTAGCACCTAGTTTCTGCATCTGTATTAGCCTGTTTTTGTGTATGGGCTTTATTTTTGCTTCTTGTCTTTCTCCTTCCAGAGATAATCTCAACGATTCAGCCTCTGTCCAGTCTACGTTTACTTTGGCCTACCAGCCTGCAGACATGTCCTCCACTCACTGCTCCTCAGTCTCATCCACCACTCCTAGATGTCCCCCTTCTACTTCTCTCTCCTCACCTCAGCCTCACATTCTGCTGGATGAGAAAGTGGACAGAGAGGAGGCTGAAGAAACCCGGAACACCCTACAGCCTGAGCTCACACCTGCTCACATGTGTGAGGCTGTTTTGGTGAACATGCTTCAGAACCTGATGATAGAAGCTGTCAGAGGAGAGCTTGACCTTACAGCTTTTCCCCGCACCATCATCTTGCCATCTTCTTCACTGAGGTGATTAAAATTACACGTTTCTAAAAGTTTTAGTCTTTGTTACATTAGTCAGTAGGTGTTTTACCATGTTCTGTGCTTCTTTAGAAGAAGACAAATGTCCAGAGCCAAGCTTAAGAAGGACCAGTAGACCATCACGCCTTATCATCCAGCCAACATACCACAGGTTCTATCAAGCCATGTTATCACACTCAACACATATATTCCACTTGGTGAAATCCCTTTTTTCCTTGTCTTTTCTTTATCTAACCTGATACTGTGAATAAAATACATTTCATCTGATTGAAATAGTTGCACATTATGAGTTGATACTTCATAAAAAAGTGTAAGAAAGAAACTTTTCTTTTTTTTAATATGTTCAGGTATGTTTAGTTCTATATCTGAGAACACAAAAACAAAACATGTACATAGATTTTTTGTTATCTTATTTACCAACATGATTAACTTTAAGAGTTTAATTTTGACTATTTCTGTGCAGTTTAGGTAAGAAAACAAAATATTCAATGCATATATTCTCAAATAGTTCTCCTTTTTAGTATTTAATTTAAAAACAAACAATATTCAAACCATCACTCAACTGACTGATAAAAGTCAAAAGATCCTCTACTTAAGAACAATAAACCTAATCACTTCATCCTTTAATTAACTCAAATAAATAAATGTTCTTTAAACAGTTAAGGAGATATTGTTTTTCTTATAGGAATGTGTTGTTCTATTAATGTCCACAAGATGGCGATGGAGAACACAACTGACCCACCTCAGAGTTCGTTGCCTCAAGTCATAGAAACAGATATTTCAATCCACAAGTAAAAGAAGAAACAAGCTATGAGTTGTAATCTCCTTATTGTGATCATATTTTTACTCCTAAATTTTTTACATTATTTTGAATACATCAGTTTGGATAATGAGCTGCCATTTTTGATGTTCAAGCCTGATGAAATGAGCTTCTTTAAAGAAAAAACAAAAGAAAACTGTATGTCTGGGGAATGTTTGTGCATGTGCCTGTTTGTGGCTGGCAGTGTTTAGAGGTTGATCCAAAAGTCATCCACGCTCACTATCTCCGAGACGATCTGTACGAGTGTGTGTGTGCTGGTGTGTTTTTGAGTGCGTGTCTGTTACCCATCTGGCTGGTCCGCTCTATCTCTTTGCAAACAAGCAGCAACACCACAAGCCCTCTGGACACAAGTTGGACAAAGAAGAAAGAGCAAAAAGACCCAAAGCTTTCAAATGGGGAGCAGGACAGACAAGATAAGATCTGTTATAATAAAGTTTCTGCCCTGCCAGTAACGCTGATGAATCACACTGAGTAGTCACTGTTCCTCTGTGTTTCTCTGTGTGGGATGTGTTTTCTGAGAAAAGTGGAAGACTTGGTGTAATTCCCCAAGTTTTGGGGGTTTTGTTTTTCTTATGAAAACCTGATGGAAACATTTACACTTTGTCTTTATCTCATCATAATGAGGAGTACAATCCTAAATCAGTAAAAGCTGGAACAGTAAGAAAATATTACAGAAAAGCATCACAATTCAATTCTTGGACTTTTTAAAAAAATAAATGACTATTTTTATTCTCTACTTTGTTCATTTGTAAAATGTACACCCAGTCCTGCATTTCAGGCTTGAAACAAAATTTAAAAATATTTGGGGACAGTTCCACTGTCAGCACTTTTTAAAGTTGTTGCCTTTGCAAACACATTGGGTTGTTGGGTTTCTTAGATTGATTTATTTTTCTCATTTTCTGTTAGTTGAGCTGCTAACCTTGTTCCTCTTCTTGTGCACAAGTTGGCTGCACACATAAGAATCTCAATGCATCGTTCTGCATGCTGTCAAGTTAGAACGTTATTGTTTTTCTAAATAAATTATTGATGTCACAGAGCTCAAATACGTTAACACCACCCCTGGAAAAGGGTTTCAAGTGTTTTTTTTTGTTTTTCATGGTAAATTTGATAACATTTTTGAAACTATAACACTATATAAAAAAAAATCTTAAAAAATGTTTTCCAAAGATGTGTTTTGACCATAAAGGATTGATTTTGGGTTGCTCTTCTCATTCTTTGGTTGTTTTTTTTTTGTTTGTTGTTTTACTATAGTGGGATAAACATGCAAATCCTTCCATTTTCTTTTTAAGGATATTGTTTTTTCCTCGCCTCGCCTCGCCTCGCCTTCCTCCGCTTATCCGGGTCCGGGTCGCGGGGGCAGCATTCTAAGTTTTTTTGAACAATTCAATTATTTTTTTCCTTATTTTTTTGGCAAAATTGAGACCTGCTTTCATTTTTGCCTTTCAAAAACATGGATTCTATTTTCCTGTTATTATTTAACTTCATCCTAAATTGCCTGCTAGAGCAAAGTTTTGCTAAATTAAATAAACCTGATTAAAAAAAACACATTAAATATCACATAAAAGAATCATCAGTTTATTTATTTTTCATCTAATTGGATGAATTTCACTGCTTGTTAAAAACGCAGTAAAAAGATAAAAAGCCAGCATGTCCGAGTCATGTAAAGTCAGCTCATTTTTATAAAAATAAATGAACAAGTCATCACAAACTAGGGCTGTAAGAAAAAAAAAAGATGCACTTATACTGTTTCACGTCACAATATTATATTGATGTCCTTAAAGCACAATATTGACTTCTTATTACCAATTTACATGCAAAATGAACAGTGGTAGTTCGTTTTGTTGTTGCATTTCAACCTCTGACCACTTGTTGGCTGCAGTCATTAGTCCTCAGCTTCCACAGAACATCGAGATCTCATGATAGTACAACAGCAGAGTCAAAAACTTGGCCAACATGTGGATAGATACCTTGACGACGTAGCATTAAAGGCTCATTTTAGCGTAAAGTGAATTGATCCTCGCAATATGTCATATTGCTCGTAGCATCGCGATATATCGCAACATATCGTTGCCCCTGTATTGTGATGCATATCATATTCAGCCAATACACACCCCTAACACAAACTCCGATTTCTCGTAAACAGAGAACACATCTCCCTAAATGTTGAGATGAATATGTAATCCATTTGTTTAAAAGTTAAACACGGTCTTTAATAATCATACAGTATTTGAATGAAAACTTGAAAAGCATCAGTATTGTGGGTTTCACAATATTGTGTTCTGTTTAAAAGGGCTCACTGGATGCTGAAGTGTTGATGTTGTAACCTCTAGATTACGAAACGATAATACGCCACAAAGCTTATAGGTTGGCTTGTTTGTCTGCTCCTGAAAATTAAAGGATAAACACAACTCCTACACAGGTTGCATACTATTTAACAAGTTACACGTGCAGGTCTTTATTGTACCTGTTTAATCCTGTTCAGGGTCACGGAGAGCCGGTGTCTTATCTTCAGCTGAGGGGAGGGGAACACCCAGGACAGGTCCATCAGGGGTTAAAATGATTAAAAACTTAATTTTTAAGAATACAAGTGTAAATGTTAGCCAGACAGGTTGTCGCTCAAGTGCAACACAGAGGTTTTCCAAAGCAGTTAGAATATTTCTAACAGGTATAACACGTATAATAAACACTAAATGTTAAATACAGAGAAACTTTTCTGATAACATTTAAATAAGTCTAAATGTAAAATTAAATTGCGGCTATTGATGACAAGAAACATTATTAATATTAGAAAAAGAACACCCAACTTGCTCTTAAAATGTCCAGAGGCAGCTGTAACAAACATCAAGCGGTTGACCCTGAAAGAAAGAGTAGATAAAAGTTAAGCTAAAGTTAAGTTCAGTTTAATTAGGACAGAAAGGGATGGTTTGGTTGCAGGAGAGAAGTGTGAATAATAGAGGACTCCAGCTGCAACAACAGAAAATCAGCAAAAAAAGACAGATTGTTCTCCCAAATTACAGGTTTTCTGGCTGATTCTCGCTGCAAATTATCCACATAATGTATGGGCACCACTGATAGGGTCATGGTGCACTAAGAGACGTAGAGAGACTAATGAGTAATAAACCAAATTATGGAGCTTTTGCTGAAAGATAGCAGCCAGAGTTTGCTTCCATTACTTGCTCTAACAAGACCATAATTTAGTATAGCTTCAGCTCCTTCCTCTCTCCGAGGAGGAGTTCTGCTTCTAGACATGTAAAATCATGTGGCAGCGGGAGGCATTAATAATTTATACAACAACAACCTCTCTCACACTCTCAGTATGTGAGTGTGTGTGCCAGTTATGAAGGAATTTCATGAACATGCCTTTCTCCTGGGGATTCCAGGGATGACTGTGGTTTATTTTACAAAGGTTAGGGCCATCATGTGTTTCTTATTTAGATCTAATTCAAGCTGTCAAATAAAATATTAGCCCCAATGGGATTTCTAATCATTTCTGATCATAATCAGCCGGGAATGTGTTTTGTGGGTTTTCAGCGAGGGCAGGGCATGTTCTGTGGAAACAAATAGGGCACATCTGTGGCATAAAGAGAGATGAATAATGAAAAAAAAAAGTGAGGAAAAAGAGGGTGAAAGAGAATCACATTGAGAGATAGGTGGTGCATTCTGGCAGGCAGTAGGAATCTGTTTCACGCCCAGATGAAACCAATGTCAGAGGGGGAATGTGCGTGTAGCGTGAACATGATAGGTGTGGCAGGACAGGGGTTAGGACTGTTAGCTTTTCCTAGGTGGAGGAGGGTGGGAAGGAGGGAGGGAACACTTCGCAATCCAGACCAGTGCTCCCAACCTCAATGACAGACCAAAAACGACACCACAAGTTCTCGCAAGCAATTGTTTTGTTTTGCTTTTCTGCAAAAGTAAACCACGGGAAGATTTCTTTTTCCAGTGCAAAAGTATAATTCATTGTTTAGGTGTGTGAAGCAAAACTGCAGCACAGCGATTATTCATTCATTCATTCATTCACTCATTCATTCTCATTCCTGAGGAGTCATGAGTTAGCGTCTATCTCCAGAGGTCTTGAGTGAGAGGCGGGGCTACACCCTGGACAGGTCACCAGTCCATCACAGGGTCACGCATATGACAGTTTGCATGCATGAGGACAACAATCAACCTACAACTTTCTTGCTGCAAAGCAACAGTAATGTATGCAGCCCACAGTAATGGCTAAGATGTGAAAGTTGATTTATTGGGTGTTTAGTTCAGTTTTTTAAGTTTAAATCATTTGTAATTTTAAGAAAAAAATTTCTATGTAATCTTCATGGGAACATGTATAAAACATCTAAATCTAATGGGGCCATTGTTGGAATATATTTTAAATCTATGTGGAAAAAAAAAATCAAAACCCTTATTTGTTTAGTTAAAAAAAACCCTCTCAGATTAATTTAGCTAATTATGAGTGGGAAATGACTGGATATCAGATGCATAAGAGTAGTTTTAAAGATATTATTTTTAAAAAGTCAGACAAAAAGTAAAAGAAGCACCAGTTGAACTGTTAATGTCAATATCATTCAAAAGTCCCATAGTTTGAGATAAGCTGTGCACAAACTCCCAATATTGCCATGCCTCAATTGGATCGCCAAGTTGCAGAATCTTATCTAATTCCTAACACACTCTCTTCTTTAAAACTTTAATGGTGTCACTTTTAAATCCCTGTTCCACTCCTCCCGTTCTTTTCTTCAACAACAAAGTATTTTGTAGAAGAAAAACTTGCGTTATAAGTTTAATGTAATGACTAAAAAATGCACTGTTGGCAGTTCTTAGTAAAGCACCATATCCATCAGGGCGGTTTCCTTTGCAGCGCTGACCTAAGTCTCCACAGATGTATTATACATGCTTGAGGAACATGTCACATATCTCTACTCTGAGCAATGTGATTAGGATGAAACACTAAGGGAGTAAACAAGTAAAGGGACTCTAGTGCAGAGAATGGGAAGTCTGAAAGATTACACTGACTTTGAGAGTTCTGGTCTCTTCTTCTGTGATTTTTAGAACAATACTGCAGAGAAGGCTCATTAACCACTAATGTCCTTCAGTCTACTGGGCTGTGGGACTGATGTTGAACTGTGCAGATTAAATCAAGACTTAATGCCAAACTTATTTGCAGATTTTCTACTGTTTGCAAGAATTGGATGCACGTCCAAAACATTCAAACACTGATGCTGAGTCATATTCAGTGCAGCTAAGTGCAGAATGGAGGTGTTCACAGACAAGAATTTCAGCAGAATCTACTGTATGTGGGCTAATGGCCATCTGGTTAGGGGCTGCACAGAGTCTCCACCCAGCAGGCAACTACAGCTGAGCCAAGACCCCAGGCCTAACACCCTGCTGGACTTTGAAATCAGATCTTTATTGTCCATAAAGGCTCAGCCAAGTATGAAGAATCAGCCCTCCCTAACAAAACACACTCATCCAGCAGAGAGGGGGCAGGATGAGAGGCAGGGTAAGGTGGCTGACAGAACCAGAACAGCAACTGTCAAATTACATTTGCAACTCGTCTTCATAAAATATTAACAAAATAACATTCTAATTTAGTTGCATTTGGTTTCTATGGAATTTCTCAACTTAGACATCTTATATTTTATTTTATTCTGAATATACGGGAGTGGAATCAACAACAGCAGCTTGTTGTAGCACAAAACCATAAATTAATACACATTTAGCTGACACAGAGTCAAGGTGTCTGCCAGTAAACATAAATTCAGTATTGACTATGAGCACTTTCTCTGGAATTCCTGCACATCTGCTTTTTAAATCACATTCATCTATTGATTGTAAATACACACGGGCTCCAAACTCGGTGACTAAAAACTGCTCTGGCTGATTAATCTGGATTTTTTTCCCCTAAAACACACAAAATGTAGTTTCAACAGCAGTAAAGTTAAAATTAGAACGTTCTTTTCTTGAACACCCAGCTGAAACATTTGACCGTGTTCAAAATGTATCATTCAGGATGTCGTAATTTCCACCAAATGATCCAATGAATCAGCAGAGTCATGGTAAACAGTCTCAGTGACTGTGTGCAGTATTTGTTGGTTTTTAAAAAACTTGACTAAGAGTATAAAACCACAAAAAGCTACATCAGATGAAAATCATGTGTATTATTCTACTGGAAGTAGCCATCAGAAGATGGGTCAACTGGGGTCATAAAAGGATGGATGCCTCAAGTAGGCTGTGGAGATTAAACCAAGATCAGTTGGAACTAAGGGGTCCAAAATGGGACAAGATCTCCCTCATACCATTACACCACCAGCAGCCTGAACCGTTAAGTATGGATCTATGATTTCATGATGTTGACATCAAATTCTGACCTTACCATAAATGTTGCAGCTGATATCGAGACTGTATTGTCCATTTCTGGTGATCATGAGAATCGCAGCCTTAGTTTCCCATTCTGAGTGGTTATTTGAGCTACTGTTGTCTTTCTGTCATGACATCACGACATTTTCCTCCACACAGCCGCTGCTTTTTGGACGTTTTATCTTCTTTTGGAGCATTTTATAGATGGTTGTTGGTGAAAATTCCAGAACCAATAAATTCCTTTTCTTATTCTGAAGATTGTTTTGAACTCCAGGTGGTCTTAATCAGCGCCTATTGAATTGTTCACATGTTAATATTTGTTGACAAGCAACCGAACAGGTGTACCTATTAAAGTGGCCGTAGGGACTGAAACCTCTTCCTGTTTGTTTTGTGTTTTTGGAGCGTGGAGAGATGAGGAGGATGAAGGCATTTGGCTGGATCTGCTGCCTGCTTGTGATCTTTTGCATCACTGCTGTGGAACGAAGTCTGGTGACAGGGCTTTTATGGGCGACCACAGCACAGCCATATTGAGTTTCAGTGACTTTGCCCTTGGCCAGTCAAGTAATAATACCTCACCACCACCAGCACCGCACATATGCACGCAATCAATTTATGCATGCTGCAAAAAAAAAAAAAAATCGTAATAGGAAAAAAAAAACATCTTTGTGCATTTAAATTTGTGTTGTTTTTGTGATTTATGTTCATTCTATTAAACGCAGCTCTCTGTGTGCGCTGTGTTTACAACCCGGTTCTCCTAAAACTAATTGCCGTTTCTTTCCCTGATTGACAGCGAGGATTTCTTCTCGCCCGGAGCGACGTCACACCAAGGTGGGAGAAGCCGAGCGTCACCCCCCCCCCCCCCCCCCCCCCCCCCCCCCCCC
>SSNR01000037.1:3804213-3836568 GCA_006937965.1 Callopanchax toddi | reverse complement strand
CCCCCCCCCCCCCCCTCTCTGCAAGTCTCTTCCAGAGAAAACGTTCTGACGGACCGCGCAGGAGAGACGCCTCTACCTGCAGCCGGTGCGCACCGCGACTTCCCCAGAGCGCGCGCGCCTCGTCCCGGTCAGGCGTTTTATTAAAACCTTCACAAACTGCAGCATCACTTTATTTATTTGCTGTCATCAGTTTGATGTTATTATGTGAAATATCATCAAAAAATTGCGGACATCCTGGGACTCACCGCTCTTCTTCCTCCAAACTTTTTGCGCTCACTCTAAAGATAATCCTCCTCATCCCCTTCCGAAAGCATGTCACCGCGCTGAGACACATCGATAATGAAGAGGTTAACCACACCTTTGAAAGCGGACATCTCCTCACGAGCCACTTGACCGACTTTGCGGTAAGATGCGCCCGACGGAAGAGGAGCTGGACTTTTACGCGCTCGTTGACAGACACTATCCGGTGAGATCTCACTGAAATCACGGACCTCCTATGCATTTAAGAAGTAATCGCACTCGGCGTTGGCTCAGCTCGTTCCGGTAAACTTTGGATCTCCTTGAGGATTTTTTGCAGCCATCATGACGGTTCGTCTCTCACGGATCCAGCTGGCCATCTTTTTCATCTTGCTCTGTCCGGTCAACATCATCGGACTCTGGTGGTAAGTTACCCACGTGTTCCGCGTGTCTCCGTCCAGTGTCAGACAGATTTTAATGATATTACACGACTTGGTCAGATATGTGCACATTTTGTTAAATATTTCTACAAATTTAGGACCGTTATTAAAATCTAAACACTTTTATCATATTGACTTTATGAGTTTTGCAATAAAAAATAGGGATAAATCAAATAGGACTGAATTTGTGTCAATAAAACAGTAAAAACCTATTTATTTAGGAGAAAATTCACTTATTTTTAGATGTTTTTTTTTTTTGCTATATAAAAACATTTTTTCTGAGTAATAAATGATAAAGTCTCTGAATTAAAAACAATCTACAAATCATAAAGATTTTTGATTTAGAAAGAGTTACGTGGATATGAGAATGAACTGAAGGTGTTTGCTTTAAGTTGCCTGAGAGGACATGGAGATTGGTGGAGGTGGTGTTGATGGTGTGTGTGTGTGTGTGTGTGTGTGTGTGTGTGGAGGGGGTTCAGGGTGAGGAATGTCAGGTGGCCCTCTAGGCGCAGTGGATATGTCATCATAAAACAATCCATACAGCTCAGCTCTGCAAGGTGGCCGACAGTCGAACAGACAGACAGCAGATGTGCTGATAACATATTTTCCATTCACATTCGTTTCTGTCTGTCTGCATGTCTGTATGCATGTGTGGTGCTTTTGTCGTGTTATGTGTAGCACCACGTTAGAAAACATCAAATGTTTCAGTCCTCATCCCTCACACACATGCACACACACACACACTTCTGTAGAGTTTGAAAGTGGAGCTTTGTGGTTTTGTTCTATTGAGTCCTCCCACTGCTCATTCACAGCAGAGTCAAGGTCAGTGTGGGATGTAGAACCACGGAGGCTCTGGAGGTCCATGTTCATGTTGACTGGTATATGGGTCTCCTCAACAAGCCGTTGTTTTGTAAACTCTTAGATAAAAGTAACCTGTGAGATAATTCAATGAATGTGACCATTTGTAAGCAAAAGAAACGAAAGCTCATGCAGACAGGTGTGTGGGTCACAGATTGGAAAATTAGATTCAAGATTAGATTAATAATTTCCTTAAAATTAAGACTGGGTTCCTTCAGATTTGCAGCTGAATCCATCTTTCAACCAATATTAGCCAGAAGAGTGTGTCATGTCAAAGTTTCTGTCCTGAATCCTCAATTTCTCTATTTTTTACATAAATGGAAATGTGCATAAAAACAAGAAGCCAAGAACCACCAACTCTTTACGGTTTACTTTAAATTTAGCTTCTTAAGTTTGTTTCTTAAAACTTGGTTAGGAACACTTTAGCTGTTATAAAGTAACAGTTTAGTTCAGGGGTGTCCAAACTTTTTAAGACAAGGGCCAAAATCTAAAAGTCCTCAGGAGCCACGGAATTTTGTTTTATTGTATAAAAAAAAATGCAAAAAGTGTTTTTATTGTGAATTATTTATATTTGTACTGAATGCAACATGCTAATGAACATATTTGCTTTCTTTTAGAAAAGGACCCATAAATCTTTGTAAATACAAACATGGGTCATGTAGGTTTTCCTTAAAAAAACTGGCATCAGATTTCTTGGATTTGATTGGTCGATTGTTTTAGCTTCTTGGTTTTGAGAATAAATTCGAGTCCGTATTTATTCAAGTTTCATGAACGGTGCTCACAAGTGTGCTTTGTAGTAAAAGTCAATCAGGGTGTTTTATTTAAATTAAATTAAAATAAATAACTTGAATAATAAAATATGGATTTAACCTTTAACGTCTAAAAATGATTTTTAGTTCAACTGTATTTTTTGTTGTTCTGCCTCACGTTAGTACAAATCTGAACATAAAAATGTTAAATAGTGCATCAACAGCCTGCTGGAGGACTAAATTCTACTACTCTTGAAATCCAGATGAGGGCCACACTTTGCCTGGCTTAGATGTTAAGGTCTAAAAATATTATAGTTTTGTAAAATCGTTAGCTTACTGGAAAAAAAAAAAACTGACATCTTCTTCCTTACAGGCCGACAAGACCTGCAAACTCGGCAAACGGCAGAAAAGAAAACAAAGAAGTGAAATTAATGACAATAAATTCATGTGTGAAAAATACAGATGCTGTTTTTAGTCACTACGTCACATCTTGCTATATTTGGTTTCCCACCATGGAGGCCACCCTGCAGAGGCTCAGCTGAACATCTCCGGTAAAGTGAAGACCTGAGGACTCTGATGTGGTCAATCCATGTGTGAAAACAGATTCTTCATGCTCCCTGAACCTCTCATTTTGATCCTGATGAATTATGCCATTGTCGTTATGAGATGGTTCCTTAAACTAACACTTCGTATGACTGTTTAAGGAATAAAAGGCTGGTCAGTGCAGCAGTTGCTGTTATGTAAGTTGATGCCAGCTGGGAATTATATTAGAAACTGCCATTGATCAATGTGCTGGACATGAAAACAGATAAAAACCAAACAAAATCATGCCTCTGACAAGTTTGAAGCAGCGTGAAAGACAAATGTTAAAAAAAAAAAAAAAAATCTAAATATCTAAATAGGTAACTTAAGTCAGTAAACTATGACACAGCAGGTTTACTGTGTAAGTTCTGCAGGACCATTCATATTTATTTTAAAAGAAGAATTAGTGGATTAAAGGAATCAACGCTGAGGAATCACCCACTTACATTTTATCCCCACTGACATAAATTGTCATCTTCTTTCACTCACTCTCTTGTTCATTGGCTCACTTATGCATACAGATGTGTGCACACAGTGACCGACTGTGATGCAGCTGAGGTGAAACCACACCTGTGGGCTTTGCTCTGGAGTCTGCCAGGACAATGATTCCCCCTGTTGAAAGATGCTGGACATCCCATCATACACCACTCGTCCTCAGTCTCATGCTGATTCCTTTTGAATGTCTATCTCTGCGAGTCTCTTGCAGGAAAATGCCTATCACATGGATAGGTTGTCGCTGAGGGCAAAGAGAGAGCTGCAATGAGAGACGCAGAGTGAGAGATATGAAATGCTGGGAGATAGCTGTCCTTTCAGAGCCTCAACTGATTAAAGCGCTCTAATCATTTGGCTTGAGAGCAGAGAGCTCAGCTCAGAGGAGTGAGGAATGTCTTTGCTCTCTTCTATGCTAGTTTTGACTGCACTGCTTAGCAGGGCCAACTGTGATAGTCGTGTGTGTCTGTCACAGCCTGTCACCTCCGGTCAACGTGCCACCATGCAACAAGTGCTCATAAACACAACATTTATGTGTTTAAGACTTATTTGTTGTGTATTTTTAGTCCAAATGCATGTCTAACATGCATTCGAAGGTGCACAACAGCACTCACTGAGTTACATTGGGAACACAAACACACACATGCATATACAATCTCTGAGTTTACAGTCAGAACCCCCCCATCCTCTCTAAAGAGCGCTTCATTGTAG
Source organism: Callopanchax toddi (assembly GCA_006937965.1). NCBI lineage: Eukaryota > Metazoa > Chordata > Actinopteri > Cyprinodontiformes > Nothobranchiidae > Callopanchax > Callopanchax toddi. The sequence continues at coordinate 3,832,502 of SSNR01000037.1, read as the reverse complement.
CTGATCTTATCTAGTCTACTCCAGTGCTGCTCTGAAAAGCTAAATGTCTAATCAGGAGCATGGAGATCGGTGGAGATAAGGATTAAATGACAATGTGGGTTTGGCAACATGAGCAGTGAGGCAATGACTTTAATTGTTTTTGTGTGTTAGGTAGTATGTGTCTGTACTTTGGAGCATGTTTGGAAGGTTTTTTTTTGCAGACGTGTACTTTTATAATGGGAAAGATTATGGATGCAGGGTAAATAGAGCAGTTTGTGTCCTGGTCTGCACTAAGCATCATGTTTACCTGTTAGCCATATTTTGTCCCTTTCTATGGACCTTGTTTGTGATATTCTTCCCACTATAGCTCATATTTATTTACTTTTTTGTACGAATTGTCAAACAATTTTGCTCAGACTTACGGTCTGCTAGTTTTAGCATGGCTCTTCCCTTCTGCATGGTGTATTAGATGCTCCATTACTAATTCTTTTGTGATACTAGAATGTAATAAACTGTATTTTTGCAGCTTTGGATGCAAATCTTGCAGATTCAGAAACAGTTCTGCAATGTTGAAAACAACTCATTCAGGACCCGTTAAAACCAGTGCAAAGCTACCAAGGCTATTAACTGTCCTCCAGTTCAAAGTCTAGTTAGGTTACATTTTAGAGGACACAGCCCTAAGGGCAACTCCATGGTTTACCACCAACTGCTCCATGTTTCTAATAGATCTTCTCATTTAGCAACACAGTATGTCTTTAATGGTTTGCCAGAATAACCCAAGTCAACTGACAATCTCATCTCTGGTTTCGTGTCTCTAATTTGATCCAGTTATTCTCCCCTATGTTTCCACTCAGTCTTCCTTCCTGCTTCTATTTTGGGTTTTATTGGTGGTTGGTAACAATCTTAGCTTAAACACAATCTAATTTTAAGGTTGTTTTTATCCCCCAGTCGTACCTGGAAGCTTCAGCTGGGAATAAGAATATCCAGGGATCCATGGTTCCTTTTAAATCTGGTCCTGAATGAAGTTGTAGGACTATAAGAGTTAAAAAAACAACATCAATTTGATATAAATTACATGTTAGTGTGTGTTTAGGACGGTATTGTCCGTGTTACTGTTCACATGATGTGAACAATCCTGCAACTTCTTTATAGAAATGATAAAAATGTTTACACAGAGCTCCCACACCATGGTGCGGTGCAGCACTGTGGTACCTAAATAACACACCGCAGTCCTCTAACATAAAGTTAGGAACTCCTTTTAATTTGACATATTTTTGTGAAACCTTGAGTCATTTATTGCATATTTTCATATGAAGAAACTGAATCCAGCACTGTGATCAGCGTCTTTGTGGTTTTACAAATGAGTAACAGTGCAGGCATCATATCAAAAAATAAATAAGAAAAACAGAACGCGCTTTTCAGGACATTAACAGGTTTATCTTTCAATTCGTTAAAAGAAATGCTATTACTCTGACACAGATTTATATGACTTTGATCACCTTATGGCATCTCTGACAATGGAATTAGCAGCCAGCATCTCTTTTTCACATATCACAACTTGCCGAAGGCGCTTGCTGATGTTACGTGTGCTTGTTAAATGGAAAATGATAGCGTAGTGGCCTCTATCTGGTTGCCATAGGCTACATTTATTTTGATGTTGCTTATTTTTTATGAGTAGCATGATGAAAGCCACTCTTCTCTGTCAGCCTCGCTTGTGTTACACGAAGCATCAGATTTCACGTCAGCTGACTGGCTTTGGTTTCTGTCAGTAGTTTTGAGCTCATCCATGCACCTTTTTAACCACTTGTCTTTGTCTGAAAATATCCATAGTCTCAGTCTGATGTGTATCTTTTGGCAGCTGATGCTGCTGGGTGTGCCACTGTTGTTAAAACAGAACAAATGTTTTTCTCATGTGAAACAGCTCTCCTCCTGCCCCTCCCCTGCTGCTCGTAGTGAATTGTTTCTGTTGGTTATAGCGTTACAAATTATAAGTACTGAAACTTTACACTTTGCAACGGAGCCGTTTATTTTCAGCTCGGTTTGTTTTTAACAGCAAGACGACGAAACATGCCTGATAGCAGATCATGTTTTTGAGACTTAGAGTAGAACAGAAATCAATAGAAAAGCACTGAATTTATTTGCATTTTTTTTTCTAATTATCACAAATGTTCTAATATATAGATTTTTCAGTACATTTATCATTTTTACCTTGCTTCTTGCAAAACAATTCAAGGATGAGGTTTGGACTTTGAGCTAACATATCGACATCGCTTTAACTATTTGATTTGCTGTTTTTCTTTGGATCATTGTCCTCTGGTCAGCTTCAGCCAAACTTCAGCTGTCACACAGCTGGCCTCACATTTGACTAGAACTTAACGCCCCTAGCAGGAGTATTTTTCTATGTATCAAAGTTTTCTAAATGTTTTAAATGATATTTCAGGTCTAAACTATGGTTAGAGTTCCACAACATGTCATTCTGATGAAGACCCCACTTCCTCCTTTAGACTCCTTTGCATTTTTTCTGGCCGCCGAGCTTTTTCAGCCAATAAAATTCAAATTTCTGCATTGTCGGATTTTTGTCAACGTGCACGCGCTTCAAGCAAACCTGTAGCAGTAGGGGGTGCTCTTGTACAGGACGCTCCTTATCTTTCTCTGTAGTTTCAGCCGTATGGAGGAGACAGTCAGAGCTCATTTCTACTAAAAAGTCCTCCATTCCCAGATGCTGAGAGATTTATTTTGAAACATTTCTCCTAACAGAATGGCAAGGCTTGCCAAGGATACACGTTTATTTTGGTGGAGGACTCATTCTGGACCGAGCGTTTTCTTATTTCCGGTTCCTGTAGCTTCAGAACTACAGCTGCTGTTCTAAAGCCACGAATCAAACAGAGCAGGGACAGAGAGGGCAGCCTCATACAGTGTGAACTGTGAGTGATTAAACCCTACAATGTAATCATAGTTTTTGAGCAGGAGTTCCAGTTTATGTCCAGCTTACAGACCGAACCGGAGTGATGCACCGTGTGCATGCACATGCAGCTGCACGCGCGTGTGGTGTTTGGGAGGAGGAGCCGTTGGGACGTTGGATTCAAAAATTGCTCTCTTACTGAAATATTCCACAATGCAGCTTTAATGACTGTGGCTGCAAAACAAACCCAAATCATCAACCCTCCACCACCATGCTGATAGCTGGATGTTTATGTTCCCATGATGCTGTTTGTTTTCATCAAATGTCCCTGTGCATTTATCTCGTCCTTGGTCTTGTCTTTACAAAGGACATTTTCCAGAAGATCTGTTGTTAATTTAAACAAAAGTTTATATTGCTCCTATTCTGAGGTTGGTGAGAACCAGTTAGTTTAAAACTATACATTCTGAGAAGTAAAAACTTTTTTTTCACCCTGACTTTCTCCATTGTAACCATGTATTCTTCATTTTTTCACCCTGAAATCCCAAAACTTTTTTTTCTCCATTTTTAGGCTGTTTCCGTGTCTCCCCTTGACCCCCTTTCCTTTTTTCACCCTGGCTTTCAAGATTAGCGCTTGTCGTGACTGTCTTCATCTCCAGCATATTTGAGGGATTAAGGAGGGATGAAATTCTCTCATTCATGGGTGGAGTGAAAAAAAAGAAGGACCCCATACAGTACAGCTTAATATCTACGGTGCCTTGGCTATCTTTAATGAAACCCAGGGTATTCATAGAGAACCAAAGTCTAATCTCTTTGTGATCCCTTTAAATGCTTCATTGGGTATCTATTTCTAAAACTGCATTTGAAACCTGCTTTCTTTCTAATTTCACTGATGCTCTGAAAAGTCCAAACATGGCATGCTTTTTTTATGAACCCATATAAAATTCACGAACTTTTTTGAGATCTTGTGAAAGTTTAAATCTTGATTAGAGTGTGTGAATTTGTTGTAGCTGCTCTGCCCTCACTATCAGTGCTTTTGATTCTTCATCTTGTTTCATCTCTGAGCGATAGCCGCTCTTCCTCTGGGTTTTTATCATCATCATTAAGGATTGCTCACGCGAGACGGTGTTTCCTCAAAGCTCCTGATACCATCAGTGGCTGTACATCCTTTTATTTGGTTATCTGCTCAGAAGCAGTTTCATAACTGAGATCCTGAAGAAGAGCGGGACTTTGCACAAGAGGATCTGATTACTGCCAAACTTTGATTAGAGCTTTTATCTGTGTGTGCCTCATGATGTAGCAAATATGTTAGCTTAAAGAAAGACTTAAGCCTGGCACAATGCAGTAACACAAAAATACACACTTTTTTCCAGTGGGTTGCATTCATTGTATCTAAAAAAATGTGTTTAAAATACAAAATGTTAATTTTTAGACTGAGATATCTGTAGAAAACATTTCTCATTGTGAAAGCTTTGTTTTGGAAAAACTTTCTTTTAATATTCATGAAAAAAATTTGACATCTTGAGTCATTTTCAGATTTTTGTTCCATGTCAGAGAATGAAAAATGATGCAGATTAACGGAATCAGTAGGTCCACTCTGCCAACAGAGGGTGTATACTGTATGTGTATTACTGATTTTTTAATCTCACAACTGCATGCTGTCATTTACTGCTGTGCACACACCCAGATACTTTATAAAGACAAACATTCTGCTTCTCTTTCCATGTCATTTCCTTTGGAATACCCACATGTTGGCGCCCACATTGAAGTATTCCATTTGACTATACCTTTAAACGAGAAGCACTTTAATGTTTAAATCTCCAAACAAGGGCATAAAATGCATTTACAGTAAGTCGATCCCATCATCCAATTACTGCGCCCCATTTTTGGTTCTATCTCCTGCAATGTGCTTTTCCACCTGAGTTCACCGCAGCAATCTCATCGTGCTTTTGAAGTTCCTGAACTTCTAAAGAGCTCCGATGTGTGTTATTCACCCACAGTCCAGAAATAAAAAAACAACCTTTCAACAATATGAGCCCACCGTGTCCAGAACTACCGTGTACTTTTAGTGATGTTTGTTTTATACTTCTTCTCCTGAAAGCTCACTAACAGGCAGCACCGCCATCAGACTGGAAACTTCTTCATATTCAGGATTTTAGGCTCTGGTTGTGGTAGCTGGAGGGAAGTCTTCTCTAAAGGACACTGTTGCATCTTCTGCTGGATGTTTTAGTTGCAACTGCTCAACAACAACCTTCACTTTATTCAAAGAACCATAAATAGATTGTTTGAGCATTTCTTGCAACAATTTGACGAGTCTTTGTGCTTCCTTATAACTGATTGGACTTTCACCTAACATCTTTTTGTTTGTATCTTTGCTTTTTCTCACACCTCCACATGCATAGCAGCGGTTAGGATAATAAGTGGTTTTTAAGAAGGATTGTGTGTTGCTAAATATTGTTGTTTAGCCTGTTAATTAACACTTACTGTCTGACGTGAGAACTACATGATTGCATTGTTTCCATAGCGCTGTTGTCAATACACCTTAGAGGGAATGAGATGAATTCTCCTTCGGTGTCAGGTAAACGTCAGTGTGTGGATGTAGTGAGTGCACGGATTTAATTAAAGTTTGGGGAAATCCATTTTAAATGCACAGATTTGCAATAACACTGGTTTTTAGGTGTTGTGTTGAGGTGTGTCTAAAACAGAAAACAGCATAAATGAATCCTCAAAGTGTTCATTTATGCAATTTCACTGGAATTCTTTATTTAATGCTTACTTAATAGTCGTCACAAGTCAGGTTATACAGACCTGTGAGCTGATTTATCCACACACAATCCGTGCTGTCTATGGTGAATAGTGTGTTTGATGTTCTGTTGTGTATTTTTGTCTCCAAACCTCCTTTTCCATGACATAATTGCGTGGCAGCGAGGCTGGAACACGGCCTTCTATAAAGAGTCTTTTCACCGTATCAGGTCCCGACATGTTAACTTGTCACATTAGTAGGAAAATGTATTTAAGTTTTTATAGAAATGTGAACCTTTGAGTTCAGTCGTGTGTGTCTGTGTGCACACACACACACACACGCTGGCACACATCTCTCCGAGTATCAGACCGCCAGGGGAGAGGACAGGCGAGAGTGTTTGCTCTGCTTCTTAAAACAAACTCTCAAGGCAGATGAATGATATCAGGAGGTGCGATTAACAGGGACAAGGCTGAATGAAAAACAGAGTTAGCCCTATTCTCACCCTCACTTTCTCTTTCCCTCGCTGTTCCAACCAATAAAGATCACATTTGCTTACATGAAGGATTTAAATTAAAGAAGGAGAAGTTGTTTTATGTAAGTTCACATGGTGACGGGGATGAGTGGGTGAGAAGTAGCGAGAAGAAGGGAAATAAAGTCATCCTTCTCTTATGCCACAGACGCTGGCAGGACTTTTTAAAAGCCGAGCCAAGCCTCTTTTTCCCCCATTAAGAGTTAGAATAAACTATTTATCTATATTATATACACTCATCTGTCATAGCTGTTTAGAAGACCCAGAGCTGTATTTAGATGATGATAAATGTATATATGTTTTAACATTTTAAATATTTGAACTATATGAAGCAAACCTGATTTATTTTGCCTCACATGTGAACATTTCCCTCCCCCCCTTCCTTTCTGTAATATAATATACACACTTTTCATTTAGAAGAGTTCAATCTGGGAAGTTTTAAGTAGGCTTGTTTTGAGTGATACGTGTGGTTTTTGTGGTGACGTTCCTAACTGCTCGAACATCGACCGAATCGCTGTATCATCTGGAAATCTAGAAAGTCTTCCTTCTGGTTTACCAAAATCAACTTAAGCGGCTGTGAGATAAACTGTAAATGGTCCTTTTATTGTTGAGACGCGTCCAACTATGTGACGTTCAGCTCCGCGAGGACCACACAGTTCTAACAGTCGCAATCCAACAGCAACGTACAATCTGATGTCGGAGCTGAGATGCTTCTGGGAAACTGTGCACTGTCATCTTCCATGTGCCAAATCAAAAAGCACATGTCGCCACAGCTGGGATGTGGTGGGTAGAGCTGGAAGGCTCGGAAACCTAAAAGAAATCCTGCTCAGCATTGATTTGAGTAGGTTTTCTATCTGACAGGTTGTGGAAGCTATGATCATTTCGTTCTGCTGCAGATATTGATCTCTCTCCCAACATGAATGTCTGCAGGGCGGTGGGCAGTCCTCTGGTCATGGACCCCAACAGCATTTGCAGGAAGGCGAAGCGTCTGGCAGGGAAGCAGGCCGAGCTGTGCCAGACTCAGCCGGAGATCGTCAACGAGGTGGCCAAAGGAGCCCGGCTGGGCGTCAGGGAGTGCCAGTACCAGTTCAGGTACCGCCGCTGGAACTGCACCAGCCACAACAAATATTTTGGCAAAGTTCTCCAACAAGGTCAGTGAAGAATATATGTTTGATTTCATATTTTTTTTAGCATGTGGTTATATATTTTTTAAGTTGTATAGTCTTTATTCCTGGTGGTGGGTAGCAGCTCCCTAACATTGTGTTTGTGTCTAGGACTGGTTCTTTGCACTAAGGACTAAGCAATGTTTCTTTTTGATTAAAAATTTCATAACAAGTCAAGCTTTTCCCAGATAGCTTCAAAAGGAACTGATAGACTCTGGATTGGATTGAAATTTACTGAATAAATTATTAATTAAACACATTCGTCAATATGACCCACAAATGGACACAAAAACAATAAATGCGCCACAACCTAATTGGAAAAAAAATTGGGGTTTTTTTTGCATTGATGTGTCATTATAAAGAAAATGTAGATATGTAAACCTTATCATGTTTAAAGTACTTCTCTATAAGTTGAGTTTTTACCCTGCAGGTCATTTTGGCATGAAGTACAAAATCTCACTGAAAGTTTCTTATATTACTACACAAAACAAGACAATAGTTTTATTTTTTTACGTTCTGCTGGTATAGCTTAAGTTAAAAAGGTGGAAAGAAAAAAATGTAATATGAAACCTTTCAACCTGGAGAGATTACATACAAAACTGTTAAGGTTGTTTCCTGTTTAGACTGAGACCAGTCGATGTTTCTTTTCACTTAGAATATTTTTCGGGTTGTTTGTTGGTGGTAAGTTCCAAGAACACTGGCAGGTATGTTCTCTAATGCAACTTTTAATTAATCGGATTTGACAGTTTGAACTTGGTCAGGTAATAAAAACCTGTAAGGTTCATTGGTGACTGTAAGACCTTTAAGTTGCATGTAAATAAATCGTTTACCTTGATTTTATTAGTTGTTTCAATCCCGATAGGTTCCTATACTCAATTAAAATTTTTACAAGCACATTACAAAAATGTCATGTCCAGCTTTTCAGCCATCAGTCCCTTGGGTCTGCAGCCGGCGTCCTTACATCAACTTGAGGTCAGATCGCCGTCTGATGGCACTCCAACAGACAAGGGCAGCTGTTGTATTTCAGACTAGACATATTCATGCTTGACTGACTCTCCTCTTCATCAGATTGGGCACGCTTGAAATGATTAGCTGAGATTGCTTTTTTCCTAGCATCTCTCTTAAGATCTCCTAACATCTTACTCCAGCTCTTTGAAGTCTCTAATATAACTGACGTTGGGTCACCGCTGGGTCTTCAGCAATTACTGTGTTGGTTTTCCTGCTGTGATTAGATTCTTCAGGAACCACTTGTTCCTTCTTTAACTGGCATCAGGGAACCTTCTGATGTCTGTGCTTAGAAGGCAAACAAGGAATTTAATATTAATTCATGCAGCCAAAAAAGAGCTAAACATGATACCTGTCACTAGGGTTACATAAAAATGGGGGAAAAATGCCCTTTTTTCCTCTTAATTTCTTATTAATCTAGTCAGATGTGTTATGCTTTGTTGCAAAAATTATTTTGTTCCTTTTGGAAACGGAACACATATTTAAAAAACAAATCTTTAGGGAAGGAAAATACTTAATTGTGCAAAAATATTAAGATGAATTTAGCCTCTAACAGGTTTATTTCCTTTTCAGAAGCTTTCTATTCTCTTGCTATAAAAGTTCAAAAATGCACGTGTGATTACGAGCAACACTTTCTCTATTTCAAGTAATGCAGGATTCCAAATTAATCTTATTTTAAGCCAGTGATCAGTTTTAATCTCTTTTTGTCATTCATAATGCGGGTAAAGTAATTCTGCTTTATCTCTTTATTGAATTTATTTGAATTTATTACAAAACTGATTGTTTCTTTAAATAAAGGGGGAAGAAAGAAGACTTAAGGCAAAGATAGAAAGAGTGAGGGAGGAAAATGGGAAAGAGGGCAAGAATCTACCAGTTAAAAGCAATTAATCATAAATTCCTGCGTGTCTAAAACAAGCCAAAGTGCTCTTCTGTTTTGAAGCTTTTGTCCTCTATTACCCGGATATGCCCTTAATGGCTGTTTATCATAGACTAGTACCAGTAAATGTCAAAATAAAAGTGCCTCTGTATTTACTCGGTCTAAGTGGTTTACTTAACCTCACTGAAGTGGAGTTCAGTGCTCTAATAAAAAATAGTGGCATGAGATGATCTCTTGTTTCCTTTTCTTCTCTCTTGAGGTTTTGTTGTTTAATTTGCTGTTATGGCCTCGTCCCTCCATGGTCATGTTGCTACTGTTTTGCCCTGTGTTTCTTCATGTTCAGGTCCCATGCCCCGTTGTGTCTAGTCAGTGTTTCTCCCTTTGTCCCTCCTCCTGTTGCATTTGTCACCCCTCACAGCAGTTCCTGATTTAGTTTGTCGACTTGTTTTCTGTCAGTTTAGTTCTACCTCGGTTCATGCCCCCTGTGTTCCCTGTTTATGGTTCCATGTTCGTTCTGCTGTGTGTGTTTCCCTCCAGTCCCCTTCCTCAGGTGTTCCTTGTCATGTCATTTACCACAGCTGCCCTGGGTTTCTCCTAATCACCTCCCTCCCTATTTAAACACACTTGTCTCACTATGTTGGACCCTTAGTTGTTTTCATGTGTCTAGTTCAGTGTGGCTCACAGTTTTAATTTATCATTTAAATCACAACCTCCCTGCTCCTATCTCAGCCTGTCCTGCTTCCCACAACTCAATCTGTAACATTTTGTGTGTTTTTAGTTGTTGCCCAAAAAAGGGGTGTGTCAAGATGGCCACCATGGTGACTAAAAATGGTCACAAAAATTGCAAACTTCTACATTTAATCGACAGTGAGCTACAGTTTGGTGTGGTAGTAACTAAACGTTATGTTCCTTGAGCACTGTTAATAATAATAACCTTGTGATATTTCAAGATATTTTGCATACCAATATTTTTAACATTTTTGCAAAATGACTGATTTCTCTACATAAGATGATCTTAGCTTAAAACTTTTTCATTATTTGCGTGATGTGTATTCCTTTGAGAAACTTTTGTTAAAGTTTTGTTAATAAATAAAGAGGTTGCAGGTTTTGTAGCACAAAAAAAAGTTGTTGCACCAACATAAAAATTCTGTTACAATCTCTAAAAACCAAACTTACTTATTTTTTTAACACACTGACAAAGTGCTTATAATGAAAACACAACAACAAGAACTATCTTCAAACATGTTTATATGTCAGTGTACTTTCAAAAAGAATATTTATTCATTCAAATTGTTTCGATTTGTTCAAGGTGTGAGTGTGTGCTGAGAAATGTGTGCAATTAGTGTTTTACTTTAGTGTGCATACTGTATGAGTTTTAGAAAAAGCCATGTACAATAATATAGTTTGTATGCATATATAGTTATGTGTGGTTGTTGAGTTATCTGATTTGATTTTTTTTTTTTTGGCGCTTCAGTACAGAACTGGTAGGAGATATTGCGCCTTAGCATCATATATGAGCCACAGAAATTCCTTTTCCCACCGTGTGTTACTTATAAGTTTTCCCTATCTCAGGTGTACCTTGGTTTGGTGCAGGTTAGGGTTGGGCGATTTGTAACTTTTTGCAAATCGCCCAACGTCAGTCCAAAAATCGACATAGGTGATTTATTCGCAGGTGACATTTTGATATTTTTGCGGGTGGAGCAATGTAAACATGCATGGACGGATTTTCCATATTAGAACTCAAAAGTCCAAAAATGGAGGAAGTGGTTGCCAAAACCCCCCCACAAAGTTGTCTATTTGGCATTAGTTTGGCTTTAAATGGGCTCCTTGTGCAGACGTATAGTGTAAGCAAAGGACTCAAACATCTACGTGTTCAGCATCTCACTGAGTACTACGCTAACGCAGAGCTATCAGCTCCAAATCGCTCACAAATGCTTCAATCTGCGGCGGACATTGATTTATATTTACAGATAAACACTGATCCGGTGCTCCGACTCGCCAGATCAGCAAAAAAGAAACTTGCAAAGATGCCGCACAAGTGCTAAATCTAGTTTATCACAGTTTTTTTTCTTTGCACATGCAACATGTACAGTATGTTTCACTGCACAGCCCTGTATTTGCACTGATTGAACAGGTGCTCATATTAATAAATGATCATATTAAAGTAGCTTTTAGTGGTGACTGTATGTGATCAACTTTTTTTTGACAGTTTTTTGAAAAAACATTTTATTATGATAAGAAACTTCCATTCCTTCTAACTTCTAGCAACCAGTCTAAAATATTCCGCAAAAACCTGTTCTAGCATTCTTCAACCATTCAATCGTAAACCTTGCAGCAGTTGTGTCATATGATGTTTTTGTTGGAAAATTGATTTGCTGTGTGACTGTGTCAATATATTTACGAGATAAAAATACTCTTAGTTTGCGAGTAGACTGATCAGATTGAACTGATACTCCAGGGATTTTTGTGCAACCAGCATGCTTATTTGTGTATATTTCATTGCTTGCAGAGTTTTAGATTATCACCATGATAATGGGGATAGATCCTATTTCCAGCTGAAGTTTCGTTATATGAGTAGGTGCACTAGTGTGCCAAGGTGCACGTGTTTATTTTTGATTTGCAGATAAAATAAAGATGTCAAGTGTTGAACTGCGTGAGGTCTGAAATTGTGTACCTGTAGATGATTACGTGTCACTTAGTGGTATTTCACACCATTATTGCAGGATAAGTAAACACGTTGATGCAGCATCTTATTTTGCATCTGAATCAAGATTTTTTTCAAGCATGAACCTTTAAAACAAGGTTGAATTTCTTTTTATTAACCAGCAGTTATTATCTCTTCTCTTTGATATTGGATATGTTTAAATAGTGTGCAGATGCTGAAGTCGTCTTGACTTGCAGACTGAGCCGGCCAGCATAAAGAGATACTGATAATCACACCAAGTTCTTCGAAAGTCAAGATTGATTGTGTTTGCAAATCATGGATCTAGAATAAACCAAAACCTGGTCAGGGTTGAAGTGGTTGCACAACCACCATTAAGTCAAGGATTTCAAAATTTATTTAATAATAATAAAATGGATTCAAGCGTTGTTGTATCTGATCGAAAACACAGATTCAATCTCAGTTTCTGGCTTTGGTTCTGCTGCTTTAACAGGATGTAGTAAAGAAATCTGAACTTTACACTAGATAAAGACAACATGCTGCAAACACCAATCTGACCTGAGCTTCCTCAACCATCGCTTCTGTGGCTATGATGTAGCTTTCTGCCATCAGTCTGTGAATGACTGTAATGTAAAGTGTCATCTAGTCAAATTGTCTGCAATACACCTGCACCTCTTTTGTCAGGATCAAGACACAATACAGATCAGGGCCAAAATTTTATTTCCCGATACCAATATACATACGTAGCATAGAACATCCCCTTGTCAATCTCCGCCTCCACTGTGGCCGGACATGCATCACATTTCTCGACCGTGTAGATTGGACCCATATCTTTACAGATGTGCTTGGCAACCGCAGCAGTAATCTCCTTCCATCTGCGGGAGCTGAGGCTATATGGCGTGCCACGAGTAAAAGCCTGTTGCAGCGTCTGGAGTTTATTATGAGCGCTTACGCTTGAACACTCGACGCTGCTTGTGCAGCTTTTGCTCGTTGACTGTCTTTGTTTTCTTTGTCGTGATTTTTGCGCAGGTGAGAAAATAAATTTGCGGTGTTTGAGTTCGTTGTTGGGACCGGGAGCCGGCTAACTGTTGTCTGGTTCACGTCAGTCTTTTTATATTTAAACCACATCCGTGCGACAAAAGTTGTCCCTCTTTTAGGTGCAAGCTCCTCGGTTTGGGTTAGCTGGTTATCCTGTTGACCCTGGTCTAAAACACGTCTGCTACCGTCTTCTTTCATGTTCATGTTTTGCTGCATGGCGAGTGCTTGGGCATGCCGTCAAGTGCATTTTGACGTAAATTACTGTCATAAAACTCGTAACCTTGGCGTAAAAGATAGAGCTTTATATTTGACGATAGACATTATCAATCATCCAGATCAGACAGCCCTTATACAGATTATTCCTCCTGAAGCCCAGTAACCTGTTCACACTCAAATGAGGATATTTTTCTCACAGCTACAGAGTGATCCATTAGGTCCCTCTCTTCCGTCACTCTGTCCAGTACTGATACACAACAGTAGGGTCATTTCTGCAGATGACGAACCTCAGAGCTGCCATGCTCTGATTTTAATACTTTAAAAACATTTACTTATCAGGAAAGACACCAGCAGCAACTCCAACATATTTAATGATTCTTGTGTTGTTGCCAAAAAGATGAAACATGATTTTATTACCATTTTCCTAAATACAGCAGAAAGGGCTCTTAGGAATTAGAAGCAGACATCGACAGGCCCAGACACCCACCTCAGCGGAGAGTTTGTTTGGAATTCATGTCTGCGAGGAAAATGTGAAACAGGGTGCCTCAAATCATCAGGTTTTTTTAATAGCTTCTTTATGCTTCCCTTTTTATTCTTTCATTCCTTCAACTTGCTACTCATTTTTATTTCCACCTACTCTGTGTTCCCTCTCTCTCTCTTTTTCCTCCCGTTTTTATATTGTTGACAGTTCTCTTCATGGTTATTAATGTTTTCTTGTAGAATAAAGACTAGATACTCAAAACCAAATCAATTTCAATGACAAAAAGCTCAATAAATATATTTTCCAAGTAAAGCATAAATCACCTTGCAGACCTACTTTGCAAAATAACATTTCAGCAGTGCATGTGAGGACGACTGGACCCCCTCCTGGCTTTTGTGGACACAGCTTAGGTTACTATCACCATATTGTACCAATAATGAGCTGTGTTCTGATGTTTCCTGCACGCGTCTCTAAATAGAAGCAGGAATGTTTGGAAGATGACATCTCTTGATTTGAGAATTTTGCAGCTCTACAGAATTTCAGTTGTTTTGCTTTGCAGCAGAGAGATTAGGCAATCTTTTTTTGTGTTAACACAAAAACTTACATACACACACTCATGCTTATGTGAAAATGTTCCATATGTACCATCACACATATTATATGTATATATATATATATATATATATATATATATATATATATATATATATATATACACACACATAAATAAAATTCTGTAATCTCCTAGATTTGACATGAGCCACAGCCAATCTCAGAACACAATAAAGCATGAGATAAAAATTCCAGCTGACTAGGATAATACACTTAAAACGCATGCACACACGCTCACAAATTTGCAAACATCTCAGGGTGTCAGGGTGTACAGCTGGGATTGATATCGAGGCATTTTGGCTTGTGCAGGTTTCAGTGCACGCCACCCATTCTTTCTGTGTGGTTCTGTATTCTTATTCCTAATGAATTCCATTCACTGGATCATGTGATATGGAGTTGGCAGTGTTGATGGTGACTGCACGCTTACTGCTTTCCAACTCAAAAAAAAAAAAGTCATTCACATTGTCTCCTAACTTCAGGCTAGGAATGAAAACTCATTCTTTTAAATAATTTTAGTTTGGTGCATGAAGATGTTGCCTAACAGTAACTAAGCTCCATTCATTCATTTGCTTTTGCTTATGTAGAGTAATAATCTGAACACAGACCTCCAGCTACCTCTTCTAGTTTATCTGAAATGGACATGAGGTTGTCCATCTCATACCTTAAGGGCTTCAGCATGTTTTCTGTATGCATGTGTGTAAAACTTTCCTTATTTGTGAAAGTACTAGTAATATCAATATTGTCACATTATTTGTATGCATTCTTCTCAATTTTTACTTAAAGGTGTTATAGCAAATTTGAAAAACAAGCTAGCTTTTTTACGCAAACACGTTTCCAGAGCTCTCACCCTTCCCGTTGGCTATAATCTCTATGCCACGCCTCCCCCGGACATGGGACTGCACATTGCCACAATAACAAGAAAGAGCAAAACACCAGACATTGAAACGCTATGCTCACCCTGGTTTTTCCTCTTTCTACATCCAAACGTTTTTTTTGATAGCTGAAAATGTGTTTTTCTTTTTGGGACACTGCTTTTTTTTTATTGAAGTGGTAGCAGACAGTTGTTTCTGTCCTTCTCTCACTTCCGGGATG
This sequence comes from Callopanchax toddi, assembly GCA_006937965.1. Lineage (NCBI taxonomy): Eukaryota > Metazoa > Chordata > Actinopteri > Cyprinodontiformes > Nothobranchiidae > Callopanchax > Callopanchax toddi. The sequence goes on along the minus strand of SSNR01000037.1, from coordinate 3,817,206 downwards.
TTTTGCTGCAAAACGCTCCAGCATGCATGAATGGAGGATCCAAGGAAGTGCGGAAGTGAGGTGCTTTTGTGAGACAGACAGCCAGATTGTCCAATAGTCCGAAACATATGATTGGCTGATGTTTTTAGAGAACTGCAAGACAACCACTTTAATAATTTCTTTAGTTTTTTTAAATTACCACAATATATTTATAGCTATACTATGTTAGAACGTTAAAAGGCATGAAAAAAACATTTTAGGCTACATTCCTCTTTACAAATTTGCTATAGCAGCTCATTAAGTCTGAATATTAAGCATAATTTTTCTTTTTAACAAATGTAGTTCACTTTTATAGATGCAATTCAGTCCCCTTTAGACCAGAAAAGAGAAATATTCATGTTGCTGCAAAGAGACTGATAAACTACACGTGCATTCTTACATTTTTATCATATAATCCATAAATTAAATTTTTTAGATTGTTCTTTATCCAGAATGTTGTAAAGCTCTACTTTAATTTTTTTTTGCTTCACCTTATGTATCATTTTATGCTTTATTACCTTTAGAATTAATTTTAGTAAAGAAATTATTGAATTTTTACAAGACTATTATGTGAAACTTTTGTTTTTCACATTTAGAATGAACTGAAATAAAATGTGTCCTATCTAAAAACATAAAATAAAAACGACAAGAAAATGAACATTCTCTTAGACCGGTCCTGTGGAATGCTGTAATGCTCCTGGCTGGTATTTTGTAGTCAAGTGAATAACAATAGCTGCAATGACTGTGGATAATGACGTGTTGAGCTGAGGATGAGAGTGATACCAAAGCCACGGGGGCAGACACACGATCAATTTGCAGTTGTAGTTGGACATTCCTTCAGCAGGGAGTGTTAAGCTCCCCACCCAAAATAAACCACCAGCTGTGGTGTGCATAAAAGTGCAAGTCTTTGAATGTGCGTGTATTAAACAGAAACAGCCGTCCTCTCAGCACCACAAATCCAGTGATGCTTGGGATTGTAGTTATGTAGCGGGACTTAGAGGAAGGGCTTTCATCTTTTTCCATGTTCTTCAAACATGGACCGACTGGATTAAGAGAGAGACGTCTGGATGGATACTTACTGAACTTTTCACTCATTCATTTCCTGCAATTTACTGCAGGAACATTTCAAGATTATTAATCATTGTATGAATTCTTAAAATTTGTGTCGACATGTCAAAAGATGTGATGTCATGTACTATTTTAGCTCAAATAAGTTGAACATGTCACCAATTTCCCAAGTAAATATGAATGTGTTTAAGGTTCTGTTGACATGAAAATCTCACTAGATGTTGGTAACAACCCATCCAATCCACATAGGCAAATAAATCAAACCAGCAAAGTTCATGCACTAAGTTATATGTAATAAAAGGGAATGGCACTGGGTTCTTGGTCCAAAAGTCTCTGTTGGTGCTGACAGCTTCCTGTAGGAGAAACTAGTCTCATGCATTGCTTATAGGTGTCATTTTTGTTCCATTCTTCCACACAAATAGTCTTCAGACCCTGAAGGTTCCTTGGGCCCTTTCTATGAACTTTGACCTTTAGTTCTCAATAGATTTTCTATTGGATTCAGGTCAGGTGACTGTTTTAAAAGCTTTATGGCTGAAATGCCCATCCTTGTTTCATCTTCATCATCCAGCAGATTGCTCTCCAGGATGTCTCGCTCCATTTTTCCATTCATCCTTCATTAGATCACATAAATCATGCCAGTGCTGTGTGCTGAAAACCAGTCCCTCACTGTTTTTAGAGCAACACGCAGAGCCTTTTGACCTCCAAACAAGGTGTGTAAGAGTTCAGTTCTGGTCTCATCTGATCCAGACTATAGTCTCCCAGTCTGTCACAGGCTTGTCTAAATGTTGGTCAGGAAACTTGTATCAACCTGCTTTGTCTCCAGCGATGGAGACTTGCATGGGGAGCGTGCTACAGGCCATGGTTGTTGAATGTATTACTTATGGTTTTCTTTGAACTTTGGTTTTCTTTGGATTTTGGTGAAATGATGTTCTTTTCACTTCCTGATTCAGACCCCGACAGTGCTCACTGGAACCTTCAGCAGTTTAGAAATTCTTCTGTAATCAACACCATCAACACACATGAGAATCCTTTGGTTTGTAGATGGTGTCAATACTTTTCCCCCTATGTCATTCCAATTTATTACACATAACATAATCTATGGACGTTGATGGTTTGGTTTCTTTGCATGTGTGAATTAGATGGGTTGTTACTGACATCTGGTGAGAATTTCATGTCAACAGCACCTTCAGCACTTATGCATCAGGATAAAATAAATAAATAAAGGTGCATTCTATTTTCTGCCTAAACATTTATCGAAGGATTTAATAATCCAAAGGTAAGCAGTAAAGCTACCTGGGTCAAGTTCTAGCAGCTAGTAGGGTAACTACCCCAGTGTGTAATAGTAGTTCAAACATACTGTATATTGAGAAAATTCACAAAAGTGGCTCCGCATCTTGTGGCCAAACCTTTTTTCTTCCTCTATTTCATGCATTATTGATCAAGTTTATTATCATGCAGCTATATTGATGTGTGCATTGTCCTCCTTATTGCAGATATTCGGGAAACTGCGTTCGTCTACGCCATCACAGCAGCCGGTGTGACACACGCTGTGACCCAGGCCTGCAGCATGGGAGACCTTCTGCAGTGTGGCTGTGAAGCAACCAGGAACAAAGCTCCTCCAAGGCCATCGTCTTCTTCATCTCCTTCTGGGGATGGGGTTAAATGGGAGTGGGGGGGCTGCGGAGATGATGTGGAGTTTGGTTATGAAAAGTCCAAACAGTTTATGGATGCCAAGAGGAGAAGAGGCAGAAGCGACATAAGAACCCTCATCAACCTTCACAACAACGAGGCTGGTAGGCTGGTAAGAACCATTTTCGCAAGTTTCTATTAATGTTTAAAATTTGCATCAGTAAGCTTCTGTTTTACTCAGCTAGAGAGAGCAAAGGTGTTACTTGTTCATTGGAACTCTTCTTTTTTCATTCCGTGAACATGCAAAAGAGAAAAAATGTCGCCTCTAGCTGTATTTGTGCAGCACCGCAAACTGATATTCTTACAAGAATCAGGTTTCTGAAACAAAAAAACGAGAGCGTGCCACATATTTTGCTTTCAAGCCTCCGAGGCATGTCGTTTTTAACACTTATGTACAAACTTAAAGGAGTTTGAACTTATTTGTTGACAAAAATTAATCAATGTTACTTACAATTAATCAATTACACCTTTGCTTTCAAATAAAAACATTAAAAAGCATGCATACTTTTCTGTTTGTTAACGTTTTTTTTTTTGTCTAAATGTGTAACTGTGTACTTTCAGACTTATTTCACAACAACCACATTTGTTATTAAGTTAATTTTTAAGTTTGGGTCAAAAGAAGGTGGAAAGGAACAGAGGGGAGGAGGATTTTGGGATGTAGTCCAATTGTAGCATTAGTGACAAACCATTTTAAACAGTAGAAAAAAAAAATAGCACACAAATTCCCAGAGGCTGAGAAATAAACGTGCTGTGATGTGTTCACATTTCTGTTTGTGTGCATGCATGCGTGTACACCCATTTTGCCAGTTTGTGTCTGTTTAAATGGACAGGTGTGTGTGTCTGTGTGTGTGTGTGTGTGTGTGATGGGTTAATTATGTGCAGTATAAGTGAATGATCTGTTGTCAAGGCTTGTTAGATGTAGGAAGGCCAGAGGCAACATGGATGGAAAGGGGGGCTGGGGGAAAATTCCTTCGGAATAGCGTCTGCTTTTATCTTACCTATCTATCAGTTAGTGTTTGTGTGCATATGAGTGTGTGTGTGTATGATTGGATGGCTTTGTCTAAGCTTTTTTTTATGGAAACACAATAATACATTTTCCCTCAGTATTCAATTGTGAAAAACAAAGTTAAGTTTGACCTCATTGACCTCTCTCACCTCTCTTTTCCCCACCACCAAACCTTCCACCCAAACCCTTCTTTTTCCTTTGCTAGGCAGTGAAGCTCTACATGCGGACTGAGTGCAAGTGCCACGGACTGTCGGGCTCGTGCACGCTGCGCACGTGTTGGAAAAAGATGCCTCATTTCCGTGAGGTCGGCGACCGTCTGCTGGATCGATTCAATGGTGCGTCCAAGGTGATGGGCGGCAACGACGGGAAGACCCTGATACCAGTCGGGCAGAACATAAAGCCGCCAGATAAGCAGGATCTGATATACTCTGACGAGTCTCCGGATTTTTGCCTCGCAAATCGGAAAACAGGTTCCCTGGGGACACGGGGCCGCATGTGCAACAGCACAGCCATGGACATCAGCGGCTGTGACTTGTTGTGCTGCGAGCGAGGCTACAGGGAAGAGACTGTGGTGTTTGAGGAGAACTGCTTGTGTCGCTTCCATTGGTGTTGCGTTGTCCAGTGCAAGAAGTGCCTGGTGCGAAAGGAGCTTAGTCTGTGTCACTGATGAACTGAGTCAAGTTATTTACAACTACTTTTTTAGATTCCTGCTTTAGTCTCGCTGGTGTGAAGGAAGGAAAATAATTGGACCAGTTTGGTGATCCCTTGTTTTTTCACAAACTTTTTTTTTTGAGACAGTAAATCTGGTTCCTATGAGGTTTGAACATTTAACCAAGCAAGTTCCTTCTCTGAAACATTGTTTTTTCTATTCTTGTTCATAACAAAGGACCAAAGAATGTTCTATTTTATGGAATAAGAGGCCTGATGTATAGAGGATCTATTCTAGTCTAGCTGGCACAGCTGGCAGCATGTCGACTCCCTCTACCACCCATCAACAACGGAGCTTTGTGTTGCTTTAAAACCAAAGAGGTTTTAGAAATCAGCCATTTTCCTGATGTACTCTATTTCATAAACTAAAAGCAAAAACCACAATGAGCACATCTTGTACAGATGCAATAACTCACTTTTCTGTTATTTAAGATTTTCAGAGACATTGTTTTATGTTGTAGGATAATAAAAAAGATGAATAATCCCACCATGGCTCATATATCAATACTTTAACTTTGACATGTGTTCATATAGTTACTATTATTTAACAATGTAGTCTAATATTTGATTAAATATTACCAATAATAAGTAAATATTTACTTTTTACCATCATAAATACATTTAATTTAAAGATTTTTTTTATGTTAAATGCTTTTTTTTTTTTTTTTTTGTTTATGTGAAAGAATATGCAAAAGATATCTGGATTCCAAGTACAAAAGATCCTGGTGGCTAGAGGTTTTGTAGTTTTGCCACTCACACTTTTTTTATTTGAAAGAAAACTGTCGACAAAGTTCTCTACAAGTGTGCATTTGGCCTGTTAGTAATGATGATTTGATCTCTCCCAGAAGCACTTCGGCTGCAGCAGAAGCTACGGACTCAACAGCACGCAAAAGAAAACCAGGCTTTCTTTGAACCCAATGAGGAACCTTTTTTTCCTTTAACTTGTTTTGGTATCAGAAAATGTACAAGATGTATTTTGTTAAGGTAAATTGATATACAGGGCTAATAAAGTGATGCACTTTGGATGTTTTAATTAAGTGCTTATTTGTGTGTGTGTGTGTGTGTGTGTGTGTGTGTGTGTGTGTGTGTGTGTGTGCACATGCAAATAAAATAAATTACTGTATGTGCAAATTGGCCAGTTATCCTCACTCACAATCTTCAGTGAACAGTTTCTATAAGTTGATGCTGGTTAGATCTTCTAATAGCTGTTTTTACCACAAAGCTATGATGTCATCATTTTAACACCTTTTGAAGTTTTACTACCCAACAATGTACAATATGTATACTGAACTATAACATTACAATGCTTTGACTTGTTCTGTAAAGGGTTTTTATGTTTGAGCTCATGTTGAAGCGGTATCTTATCTTGCTATTAATGATGTAGTCAGCTGTCTGATCTTTGGTTGTGTGTTATTATGACTCATATCTGGATAATGTTCCTAAAAGTATCTTGTTACAGTTTTTTGTATGACAACATCAAGGGCCAAAATCAAATGAACAAACGTGACTGATTACTGATTTTTCTGCTATTAAAATCCATTCTGATGCATAAATGTAGACTCTTTTATTTTTCAGAAATAGGCATTAAAACATATGATAATATATTTTTTTATTATAATGGTTTCAATTACAAATTTGGTTTGAATTCAGGCTTGATGTCATCCAATAAATCTTTGTATTTACATGTCCAGTTTGTTTGGTTTATACTGCTCCTTATGGCAATTTGCAAAAAAAATCATTTCATATTTGGATATTGTCTTGTAATTTCACCAAAATACAAAGAAAAAATATTACAGTATCTAAAGAAACTAATGCATTTTATCCAATAAAATTCCCCACATGTTTGTGGTGGGCTGGAATCATTTTCTGACTGATTTCCACTTTATGGCCAGGATGCTTTGCAATTTTACCTGTAAAATCAAAGAAAAGAAAACAGAGAAAACCTGATTTTTAACAGGAAGTGTGGCATAAAGTAAACACGGTGGCACCAAACACAGAATGGCTAAAAAATGTAAATGTTTTGGAAGGATCGAGCTGAGTTCCTGAACAGTTTTTTGTATCCAGCAATGGGTTAAAATTTCTCCAAGATGATGTTCAGTACTGATCTACATCATGCACCTGAATGCATTTCCTAAATGCTGCAAAAAGAAGTCACAGCAGATATTTAAAGCAAATATCTACATGATGCTAAATCATTTCCCCCAACAAATAAATTCATATTTTTAGCATTTTTTCCCTCTGATTTTTCAACTTGTAAAATCTAATTATGTTTTATGGTTTCAGAAAAAAATAAATTAGAGTTCACCACGGTGCCGCTGCACGTTGCAATTATTTTTCTCCTGTCTAACGACTTTCCTGCACTTTAAATCTTTTCTATTTTGTTATAATTTTGAGGTTTTTATGCTGCAGAAATTAAACTCAAGTCTATGGGTAGGTAGGTGGGTTAGGTGGGGGCAGCAGGCCTGCATTGGTTTGAGTTGTACAAGTTGACACAAGTTCATATTTTCCAGGAATTCGTTGCACAGTGGTTTGCTGCACTTGGACCAGAGGTTGTATTTAGGACATGGAAAGGTAGGGGGCACTTAACTCCTCCTGGCCCCTCAGCCTGGTTTTTTTCCTGTGCAAACGTCAATGTTGCATGGACAAAGCCAGAGAAAATAGACAAGGGAGCAGATAGATTTATTAATGTATAAATATAGTAGCCTGTCGACATCTGTGTGCATGTGACTCTTTTTCACTGTGTGTATGTTTGTGACCATTGGAGAGCATGTCCAGGGTGTAATGGGAGTATTTTTCCATGCATCCCTGTGAGAGAGAAATAGTGCCTGAGGAATGCAAGATCATCCTTAATAAAGATGAGATTTTTGCCTCCACCTATGTTGACCTCCAGACACTCACATACAAACAGCCTCACACAAAGCATTAATATAGGGTTGCCACTTTAAATGGATGTACAGTGTTACACGCAGACAGTCGATCAGTCAGATGAATAGTGTTCTGGTATTCTGATGCTTCTGTTTTCCATGCATTTACTCCACAAAATGTGTTTACATGCAACAAAGTGAAAACTAGAGGAATAAGGTTTTGTATAAAAGAGAAATGGGTGAGCCTCTTCAGGGAAATGAGCAGGAAAAATAAGCAAACATACGCGTAGGGGAAAAAAATAAGGGAGAAGTGAAAGTTAAAAAAAGAGACACTTAGAGGTAACTTGACACTATAACGCTCATCCATTTATGTGAACTTCCCCCAATCCTCTATCAATCTAAGAGTGAGATGTTGCTTACACAAAGGGCACAAGTAGAGATCGGCTCTGTGTGGGGTTTCATCTGATACCAATGACTGTAATTATAGGAGTGGGAGAGAGAGAGACACACGGAGCAAAACGTGCTTAATACAAACTGTGAAATGAAGCAATCTTCTTTCACAGATAAAATATGCACTAAAAGTAGAATTAATCATGCTCTCTAATAAGAAATTCTCAGAATCATACATGCACACAGACACACACACAGAACCTCAGCGTTGGCTCAGTGAGCCTGGAAGAGACAGTGATCTTTATGAGTTAATGCAGGCCCTGGAGGTGATGGCTCAGCTGCCGCCTAAGTTCCACAGCCCACCCAACAAGGCTGCTAGTGCTAAGAGATTTAATAGTCCATTTTGTGCACAACATCACATCTCTGCCTTTTAAGCAACGCTCGCTTCAGGAGGCTTAAATGACATTTACAGTACAACAAAACACGTCTGGGGTTTTGGACTTGACCTATCTTGCTGGGGCTGTTTCTAAACGAGAGGTGAGTGGCATGCTAAGCCAGATAGATTGCTCTGCAGATAAAAGCTGCTTCAGTTTGAAATGTACTCTGAGAAAGTGACTGCCTTTCTTTAAGAAATGTCCTGTATGAGCAGAGATGAGTGCTATCCTTAAGGAACCTGTTCTCATTGCAACATCTTGAAACACCACTCTCTGGCCCACACCGCGGAGGTGGGTGGATAAACAAGAGATGACCTCGTAACGTATCTTCTGCTCATTTCTTTCCCTCACTCTGACACCTCCTAATCATCCTACATCCGTTCAACATTTTTCTCTCTCTCCTCCCCCCCTCTCCATCTCACACAGCCTCACTTGTGATTCTGTTGTTTATCAAACGCAGTCTTTCTTCCCCACATCGTCTCCTCTTTCGCTGTTATCTAAGGATGTGAAAACATGGCTGCCAGGAGTTGGTGGGAGACCGAGGGCAGCTGTTTTAGTTGTGGCTAGTTTGGCTGAGGGTCTGTTCCTGTGTGAAGTCAGAGAGGGCTTCCTTCACTCCTGGACAGAGATAATAAACATGAATGTTTGGACAACAGAACACTTGAAAAGCCTCAATGCAAAGAGAAAAATCAGCAGAGTTCACATCGGTAGACTACGATTTGCTGCATCTTTTTTCTTCCTAATAGGTTGGAAATTTTTAAAAAGTAAAGCAAAACCAATTCTACTTCTCAGCTGTTGGAATGCATGATTACTGTATAAAATGCCACTTTACTGCTGTTAATATTTATACAAATCCACGTATGTGCAGTATGACAACAATACATCAAAACAAAGGCAAACCGAGTTAATATATTTCAACAAAATCATAATAATATTCTGTTTATGTGACATAATTGCAACTTGTTATTGTGAGATTTTAAAGTTATTCATGTGTTTGAGCACAAGATGGCGTCCTTGGAGCAGAAAGCTGATGACTGAAACTGCATAAATGGTATTGACACAAAAGTAATCCTATAAAGTGCCAAATCAAAAGACCAACCATAAATGCACCCCCACCCCCAGCAAAAAAATATAAAACAAACAAAAGCATTATGTACTTGTTTAGAAAGATGTGTCAAAAATGTACTTTATGCAGTTTTTTTTCTACCAGGAACAAAAAAATCCTTTATATTCATATTTTCCCGTAGCGTTTCACCTGTAGGTCATGCAGCTGTTCTTTCTACTGTAATTACGATAAGACTTTAGAACATTCTTGGATCTGCTGCGACTGCTACCTTGCATACTTCTCAGGCACAGCTGCACAAAAGCACTTACAAAGCATGCACACACAACTCGTAGACACAAACATTTTCAGATAACAATTGCACGTAAACATGTTGCAATCATCCCCAATTAGGGATGCCCTAAGGTAAGTGAGGCAGCACGAAAAACAAGTACATCTAATTTCAACTGAATGAGACTGTGTGTGCTTGTGCATTCAAACGGCTTTACGTTTGAGAATAACACAATGTTCCTTCATCATTTTACAGTAAGATGCTGCTCTTTAAAATTCATTTTGGGGTTGCTCACTGATCACGAGATGTGTGGCCACAAATCACTTTCCCTTCCTTCCTTTTTCAGTTAGTTATGTGAAAATACAATTTTTAAATCAATATAACAAATTAAAAAGTTTCAACTTTTAATCTAGATCAAAAATATATCTAAAAAGTATGCACATGCTATTTTAAAGCATCGTAACAAAGAACATTCTAAAATAGTAATCCTTAACTATTGATACTACATCTATATTTAATCAGCAGGAAGAACTGGAACACATATAAAAGATAAAAATCAAAATCTTAAAGCTTCAAAATGACAATAAAGAGCATGTTGAGGGGTTAACTATAACATGTTTGCCTCCAAAAACCAAACCCATTCACTTCTTTTCTTTTTCCAAAGAATACAACCCAAAATATTTTCTTTTCCGTTCATTGGGGAGAAGAAAAATCATCGAAGTTCATCCCACTCCAGTCCAGTGCCTGTTTTGTTACAAAGGATTCTTGGTGAGTTGGATCTCCCCCTGGGCTTGTGCTCTCTGTATATTGTGTAAGTCGCTAAGATTATCCAAAATAAAGCCAGTTCTCACTACCTGAGGATATTTTCATTCCCCGCAATGACTGGTTAATTGGTTGGAACCACACTGTGGCCCCTGCAAGGAATTGCAACACTCTTCCAAGACATAACAGTACAAAAACAAATGAATTTTTTCCCTAATAACACATGAGTTCCTGCATGGTTCTGGAGATGTGCTGAATGTTTTGGATTTAATTAAGACAATCTGAAATAAAGTGAAAGATAATTATTAAATCTGTCCCCCCCCCCTTATTTCTGATGTTCTGTTGATGCTGCATTTGTTTAACTAGGAGCTGTGTCATTTGTCTCAGCATGATGTAATTGCACAGCTGTTTTCACTGTTTGTCCTTCACTATCAGATCTTCACGTCATGTGCAAAAACACTCACAAATCATGTATCGAAAACATTCAAACCCACACTATTATTCCCCTTTTTAAATGCTTTGTTCATAAAAAAACCCCCCAAAATTAATCAAAATCTGCTTTTTAGATGTTTGTTATAAGAGCTGAGGCTTGTAATTGGCTGACCTCTGCTCTGCCGAGCTCTTCTGCTTTGTTCATTTTTATCAGCTCGGTCCAAAACTCTCCAAGATTTGTGACCTTTGCTTGAACTCTCTTCTTAGAGAGGACAGGGTGTGACAAACATAAATAATAATGTGAATGTAAGAAAAACTCCAAGTCACTTAATGCTTTGATTTTATGGCATAGTCATATTGGTTTATAAAACAGGTGTTTTTACTTACACCGTGAGCGCAGTGTGCCCTTAAAGTGTTTCTGGTCCATGTGCTGAGGTAACCAGAGGCCAGGACACAGAGAGAAGAGATTAAGGATCTTGCAAAATAGCCACAAGCTATTTTTGAATATGTGTATGTTGTAATTATTCCTGACCTTATCATAAATCTAATCACACTAAATTACCTTCTATTTAGTTTGTGGGATGTACGAGGGTTTGAGTTCAGGATGATCCTGGGGGTGCGTTAGGTGGTGACAGCAGCCAGGAGTTTCACTCTGCAACGTCTGCAATGATAAACCTATAAAGCTGAGAATCAAGTAAAATGCACCATGTAAAAGGTAAATAATCAGATTATTTGCAGTATAAAAGTAATATACTGTATCTTTGTTCAAAAACATCACCTGTGGCTTTACAAGTGTGAAGAACACAACCAAACCAACGTTTCCATGGTTTCTAACCAATCATAAAAGCAGCTGCGGTTGAGCTTTGAAGTTTACCGAAACCGTTTCAACCTTTAGAAGTTAAAATCCGTTGAGAGGTCATGAACAATGAATATCACCTTTTGTAGATAGCCCTTTGCGCAACCTCAGTTTGAAGAAATAAAGCTTATTTCTGATCAAATGCATGAGCTAATGACTCGCCCAATCAGGGCCAAAGTGGATATCTGTTGTACTAAAATAACTCAAATCTCAAAACTGTCATTGCAGTTTCATACACAAACTTTACATCACCATCAGTTTTGCATTAAAGCTGTACTTGGTAGATTGGTAAACAAGCTATCGCTAGCTATTTTTCCACAAACACGTCTCAGAGCACTCACCCCTCCCTTTAGGTATAATCAGGCCAGCCTCCTTCGACATGCCACCGCTCGTTGTCTCAGAAACAATAGAGAGCAAAACTCCAGCTGTTGAAACGTTCCCCCAGGTTTTTCCTCTTTCTACGTCCAAACGTTTTTAGGTTTCTGCTAGCTGAAAAGGTGTTTTTCTTTTTGGGACACTGGTATTTTTTCCTAAAGTTGAAACGCTAACAGACGGCTGTTTCTGTCCTTCTCTCACTCCCGGGATGTTCTGCAGAAAAGTGCACCAGGACGCATTAATGGCGCAGTGTGGAAGTGCAGCGCTTCAGCAAGACAGATAGCCAGATTGTCCAATCCTATCGTTCGGTCCGAATGATAGGATTGGCTGAAGTTTTTAGAGAACTTAACCAGTTAAATAACAGGAACAGGTGCAGGTAACAGTGGAACAGCAGCAGCAGCAACAAGTTATAGCACCTCCATTAGTAGCGCCATATAGTGCTTCTGCCAGATAAACATAAAACAGGAATCATTGAAGAATAAAAATTAAATCATTTTACATTGAAACATTATGAATATTTCCACATTAACTTGTGAAAATCCACATGTCAGAGGAAATATATGCTGGGAAAAGATTGTCAGTCACCCAGGGCATAGTAATTATAGTCAATTTTAAAGAAGACAACTGGATCCCTAACCCTACCTTTACTATGTCTATGTGTGTTTATGTTTGTATGTAGTGTTAACACAAAATCTGATGAACCACTGGACAGATTTGAATTAATCTCTAAGATCTCTAAGATTTTACATGATTACTTATTGGATGTCGAATTAAAACTGGTTAACTTTTGGAGTCAACCTTGTCCAAGATGACTGCCACAGCTAATTAGCAATAATACATTTTCCAAAAATGGCTAAAACAATGTGAATTTTACAGATATTGAGCAAAACTTTGCAAACAAGAGATATTCCTAATACACTCTTGTGTTAACTGATCAAAAGATCTTGCAACATTGCAGGCGATTACGCATGAAACTTGACCACAATGTCCATAACTCCATCATTTCCCAACACTGGTCTAAAACTCTGACTTAAAGGGTTGTGGGGGGGGGGGGGGG
>SSNR01000037.1:3734215-3804203 GCA_006937965.1 Callopanchax toddi | reverse complement strand
GGGGGGGGGGGGGGGGGTATGCATTATTTCAAAGAATGTGATGTCTTTAATTTTTGAAGATGTGTTGCTTGTCATCTGAGGAGCTTTTCAATTTTAATAGAAAAGTGTAGAGTTACAAGCCTTAGAATGCTTTAGTTAAACAAAGAAAGCTCCTCAGATAACAAGTGAAATGTCATGAAAAATAAAAAAGAATTCATTTAGCGTTCCTAGAACATACAAGGTTTGGAGAAAGGATTCATCGTGTTAAAATTCTGTCACTTTGAACTGTTATTATGACATAATCAGTGGCTATCTCACACTCAAACTAATTGTGGTGTTTCAAGATTTTTCCTAAAAGTCAGTTCTATAATTTATTTTTTTAAATAAAAAAGTGATATTTCAGTAGAAATGCATATACTATATATTTACATATAATCACTTCTAAAGAGCACAAGAACTTATTGAGTTAAACCAAGGACAAAGCAGAAACAAAATCAAATCTTGAAAAAACGACACTAAAGAAGACTGAGTCAGTGGTAAACTAGTTCCGATCTATAGCAGAAAATATTAATAACTTCATTAAATAAGGCCATATTCTATGTCTTTAGCATGACCCTAATGTTTGTACATGCTACTTCCTACCAGATGGACAAAATATAGCTCAGTCTGGTCTCTTTCTGTAGGACAATGAAGATTCAATTAGAGGATTCTGCTGCTTCACAAAAATACTGACACTAGTGGGAAAACTCTGTTTTGTTTCATTATTAAATTAAATGTTCAGCAGTTTTGTATTTCATCTAACAGAGCGAGAAAGAATGAGCAGTGTGAGATAAAAATAATGAAGAAGAAAATCACATTATAACTAAAAAAAACCTTCAAGAATAAAACGGCACCATGAAATGATGCAAAACATTAATAACATCGTCATGTCACAGCAAACAAGTTTAACTGAGGATAGAATTGAAATGTTTCCCACATCATTTTTAATGCTTTCAGCTAAAAAATGTGTGTGAGTGTGCGTTAAAGGAGAAAGGAGCAGAAGCAAGGAATAGAGCGAGGAGAAGCATTAGAGCAGGTGTCAAGAAAAAGCTATTTGACAGAGCTGGGTTCTTGTAATAGAGTCCAGTCCATTTGTGGAGTTCTGTTTCTGTGTTTTGCACATATTCACAATTTATTATAAATTTAAAATGTGTGAAAAATGATCCCCATCCTTCAGTGGAGGATAGAGCAGTTCAGAAAACAGATGGATGATATTGACCGCTGGGACCTACCCTTTAATTTTAAGCATCATAATCACTGACATGTTTTGCGTAAATAAAAATGTTTAAACAAAAACAGGTGAGGCGTATAGAAATACCTGAAGCTAAAAAGACACATTGACTAAGTACAAGATTTATTTCTTTTAGAATTATTCTAAATTCACTCATTATGACTGTGATTATTCTTGATAATCACAATTTTGACTTTGTTTTAAAGTTTAAAATTTACTTTTAGGTTTGTCATTTTACATATATGACATATTTATTGAAAAAACATGTAACTGAACTTTATTTATTTATTATTATTTATTTCTAATTTCAGTCACCTAGTGACAACAGGGAGCACTGTTATGGTGGAGCCTTATAAAAGTCTTGACATTAACATTATACGGTAAATCAGAAATTTCTACTAGAAATGTTAGCTTTATTGAAATTCAGAAGGTTGTAACAGTAATCCATTCAGTGTCAAAAATAATAAAATTTTTGTTTTACATTTTAAAGAAACATTGAAACATTTTACTGACCACTAACAGGCACTGACTAAGATTAATGTCTGAAATCATTTACACAGATACTGAGCTAACTTGTAAATCTTAATCCCACATATAACCTTGTGAAAATTTACACTGCAAAAACTGATTTCTAAGAAAGTAAAATAGCCTTGTTTTTAGACATTTTGACTTATTTTTGTTGAAAAAGAAAATATATTCTTACAGCCCTACTTGAAATAGGTCAAATCTTCTTAAATATGGTCACATTTTCTAGATTTGAGCAAAAAAAATAAAAAAATCTGGGTAAGCAAAATTTGCTTGGCTAGATTCCTTAAAACTAGCGAATTGTTCTAAATGCAGAAAATTTTGCTATTTTTAAGGAATCAAAGCAAATTTTGCTTACTCCATTGGCAGATTTTTTTTTTTTTGCTCAAATCTAGAAAATTTGACCGTATTTAAGAAGATTTGGCCTATATCAAGTAGGGCTGTAAGAATATATTTTCTTTTTAGACAAAAATAATTCAAAATGTCTAAAAACAAGGCTATTTTACTTTCTTAGAAATCAGTTTTTGCAGTGTAGAAATATTTCCAAACTTAAAAGTCCAATCTTAATATTGTTTCCCTCTCAAAAAGTACCATTTCTGATTTTCTTCCTATGTTTTTAATTTAAACTAGGTAACTTTATCTTCATTAGGGATAATTCTTATATAACACAATAGTTAATAACATTTCCTGCCTGATTTAGTATTTAAAAAAGCCGAGCTGACACTATTTTGCTTCTTAAAGACTTCCTGACTGTGTTATAATAAACATCTCTTCTGCTTTTCATTAACAGAGGATTCATGTTTATAATAATCGATAAATCAATCAGTTATTTTGTGTGAGAGATTAAAAACAACTTGAGATGATAGCACATGAGACATCCTGCTGTTAGACTGAAATCAGAGTCACAAAACCACAAACTCGACATGCAATCCAGCAGCTTCGCTCCCATGCCTTGAAATAATTAAACACAAATTTGACATCTTTGCCAAATCTCCCAGGTCAGGGATCAGTGATAAAACCCTATAGGAGATTTTTTCTTGTGGGGGTTGTTTCCCTCATCTTCTAAATTTGTGTTTGGCAACTTAATTACGTCTGAACGCTAAACCCATGTTGTGTTTTACCACTTTGGTGACTCCATGCTAGCAGAATGCTTGCTTCCCTGCTCTGATGGAGGAAAGCCTTTTTATTTGTGGTTTCTGACTCTTTATTCTAAGCTACTCATAAAGCACCAAGATGAGTGATATCATGTGGTCTTCATCAACAAGAGAGCTTTTTGTTTGACTTTATAGCCATTTAAATAGAGAGTTTAAAGACAATGACACACAAGGAAGGTTAGACAGCAAATGGAACCAACAATTTAACAACTCCTCATTTCTTCATGCTGGTCTAGAGCTTATGGATCCTCAGATTTTTATGGGCTTTATTCCCAGTTCAATACACATCTTGCATTCCTTTTTTTCAGAAAATATTCATGTAAAATGTTAATTTTCCTCATTCAGCAAAGTCCAAGAGTTTTGCTGGCAGAGAATATTATCAATACCACATTTGGCACCAGGCAGTTCAAGGACCAGTAAAAATGTTCACTGGTTGACTGATGGGAAGTGAGTTTCAGGCATCATTAGGTTGAGTCATACTAAGCTCAGGAAGTGAAAAACATATTTTTCACACTCACTGCAGACATTTTATTACATCTCTGTCTATTAAAGGTACGACATTTGAAAGTTAAAAAAATGTTTAAGCATTTTACGTTAAAGATGTCTGTGTCCCACTAACATGTTTGTCAGCCATCGATGGCAGTGGTTTCCAAAGCTGAGGTTGGACCCCACTGTGGATTGAAAACGATGAATTTGAGGGTCTTGAGATGATTAAAAGAAATCACATAAAACAAAACAAAAATAAATTATAATAGAATATTTTTATAATTGATGTACAAGCAAAACAAATTGGTCAAAATATGGATGTGTTAAAATATAAATATGCTTAAATTTCTTTGGCTTTTAGGAAATTTAGTGTATTTCAACCAACAATATTTGAGATCACAAGCCTTTTCCATTGTCATTTTGTGGGTTAGGAGCTCAAAGGTTTGAGAACCTCTGATCTATGGTTATAAATGGGGTTCGAGGTTCCCCAAGGCTCTGTATTAGGACCTCTTCTCTTTGCTATATAAACCACCTCACTGGGTCAGATCATCCAATCACATGGCTTCTCCTACCGATGCTATGCTGACGACACCTAGTTCTACCTGTCATTCCCTGATGACCACACAAATCTCAAACTGTCTCTTTGGCATATTGAGATGGATGAAAGCCCATCTTCAACTCAACCTCTCTAAAACAAAAAGCGCAATGTTTCAATCAAAAAATGATTCCATATCTCTCGCTCCAGCTCTAAATTTGGGTGTTGTGATTGATGATCAGCTGACCTTTAAAGATCATGTCTCCTCCGTCACTCATTTGTGCTGCTTTACATTGTTTAACATAAGATCAGACCATACCTGACACATAATGTCACCTAGCTTCTGGCACAGTCCATGATCATCTCTCCTGCAGTCCTTCTGACTGTTCTCTTGTTCTGGACCATGAAATTTCTACAGATGGTTCAGAATACAGCGTGCGTTTGGTCTTCAACATGATCACTTGTAAGTCACTTTGGATAAACGCGTCTGCAACACATAAACATAACATACTGTAGTTTTAATTTTCTCCCTTCAGACCGTCAGTTTTAGAGTTCTGAGTTTGGTTTAAAAACTTTTTTTGGGGGCAGAAGAACAAAATGCAGGTGTATTTAAAACCAAAACCGCAATGTCTTCTAAAGCCGTTCTACAAACCAGAAAAATATATTTTTGGAGTCCTAATAAATATCTTATATGCACAGTGAATAGAGGAGCTAAGTTTGGACAATCAGGGAGAAGTTATTATGAGGGAAACTGAAAACTGCTCATAGAGCTTATTTAAACCCGAATATAGGATGACCCCGATTATAAGACAACCCCCCTTCTAATCTTCAGGAAAAAAAATCTAATTTCACTTTTTAAAGAAACTATTTTTGTTGAAAATTTGAGGAAGTAATTTAAATAATACCTTAATATTTCCTATTAATGCAATCACAAAGATCTGTAATGCATATTCTAGCTTGTGTGGGGTTCTGTCAGGAAAGACACTAGTGATCCTGAGCAAAAACCGAGAAAAAATACCATAGTAATACAAACTGTCAGAACTTAGCTCATGACATGTCAAATCAAAAGTCTGCATGAGGCTTTAAGAGTCCTCTGATCAGCTGTGCTCACAAAGTAGGTCTCATGTGGTCCCATCTCCTCCCACAATCTGCCATCTTCAGTCATTTCACTCTATAACTCCATATTTCCTGGCTGCCTGACAGCTGTTTGATGCCTCTGCTGCATTGACCACCATTATCTTAAAATTAGCATCGAAACTCTGCCTCTGTTCTGTTAATTTGACCCACTTTTAATCCAGTCTATTCCTGTCGGAGTCGGCTTTGCTGTTTACAAAACGCTGGCTCCCTCTGCTGGTGTGTTTGGGTAATAATTATAAGAGGATCCCACGTTTTCACATTATTTTCAAGGAAAAAAACTCATCCTATATTCGGGTCATTACGCTAATCATTTTTCACAGTATTGTGATCGCTATGACAGGTGCCAAATTTGCACGTGGATGGGTTCTGTATTAACTTCACTTTTTAAAATGAGTACTCCTCTTTGATTCTCCAAACTGAGATTGTTCCAATGGCTGTCCGGTGCTGGTCAGATGACACACAACTCCACTGAATAAAAATAAAGAAAGAAAGAAAGAAAGAAAGAAAGAAAGAAAGAAAGAAAGAAAGAAAGAAAGAAAGAAAGAGAAAATAAACTTTTCCTTTAAGCAAAGTGATTTTGTCAAGTTGCATTTCTGTAAATCTGAAAATCTATTTCTCAATGGGACCATCCAAGGGTAATAAAAAGTACATTTACAGTAAAAGATCCATTAAATTTGGGTCTCATTACACCACAAACATCTAAATGTTGGCTTTTTGTTTTGTTTAAAGACTTTAAAGATGATGGACAACACAACCATCTGTGCTCAAAAAGAAGAGTTTGAGGATAAACCACAATCTTCTGAGTGACCTAGTGATAAGACAGTGTGCATGTTCTTTTATCTCCTGTAAAGAAAACTCTTCTTACATGGCTTGGCATAATGATGCACAAGAAGGAGCACACAGCAAGAAACAAAAAACAAAAGTTCAGACAATTGTGCAACTTGGTGATTTGACATTTGTTGGTTCTTCAGTAACTCAATAAAAAAAAACTGGTTTAGTGCCTCAGGACTAGAGAAACATATTGGATTCCATTGTGTTTAAACCCGTTTCTATAGTGATTTCTAAACCCTATATTGTGTAAGGATGGACATAAATCCTAAAAAGTCTGATCAGAACTGAAAACATCAGTTTACCTCCTATCAGCTTGTCTTTTTTAAATATCAGTTTCAATAACAGCCTAGTCTTCTTAGAAATTCTACAGCAAAAGTTTTTCTTTTGCTTCATCACCATCCTCATCGTCAGCATCGCTCCTCAAGTGAATAAAACTCCTCTGCTTCACAGAGGGCGCAGGCTAAGTGTTTCTGGTGTCCTTATCTTGAAGGATCTCTATCCCGCTTTAACGAGGCACTTGACCTCCCTCGGCGCTCTCCGACTCCCCGAGTGACGCAAAAAAAAAGTGGGCTGGCGAAGCGCTAAGAGCAGTAGTTTAGAGGACTATCGGTGCGCACCGAAACATCACTACATAAGCAGGCTTGATTTAGAAAGCCCACAGGTGGAGCTGCCTCTCTCTCGGATGGGATATCAACTCCAAACCCTCGTTGGCGGAGACACCGGCTCGTGTGCGGATGGATTTCACTTTTCCTCCAACCTGTAGCGAACTCTGGAAGTTGGGAGCTTGATGAAAGTTTTGCTGAATGAGCGTCTCACCGCTGGCTGCCACATCTGGAGCTGTCGGAGCTGTCAGCTCCACTTTCAGCGGGACTCGAACTGAACCGATCGCTCGCTGAACTTTGGGGAGTTACGTTGGAATCACTTTAAATTGAAACCTCCTCCCCTAAACTTTTAAAAACTCTTGTTTTTATTTTTTTCTAATATTTTTTTTTATCACGACGCGCAAAAATGGAACACTCAGTCCTGAGACTGACATGTGTCTTAGTGGTTATCTGTCTCCTAAATAAAAGGTGGGTGGAATAACTATTTAAACTCCTGCTGAGCTTGTTTAATACACTAAAAATGTTGCTTTTTTAACTTATTAATACTTAAAACAGGAATGACCAACTTTTTTAACATAAGTCATTCATTCAATCAAATGTTGAATATCTCAGAATATTCAGTGCTAAGATTTAAAGTTTAAATTGAAGTGATGGACAAGTTAACTGCTCCCTATGTGCACGTTTATTAGGAAAAACAAGCACTTTGCAAACTTTGTTTCATTCTCAGTTCATAATCCACAACAGGTATCAACTGTGACTAAAACACAGGAGCTCATGATGCTAACGTTATCTAAAATATTGCATCAAAATGCTAATGATGGCATTTTTATGTTATTAGAAGCTGTATTTGTTATATGTGTTGTCATTAAGCACTTGATTTGTGAACAAGAACATCTTGCACAAGAAAGTTTTTGTGACTATTAAGGTGTGCATGAGCAAGTGTGCATGCAGATGAAATATACATGTTCCTGGCTACCTTTCACTGATTCAAACAGGAGACTTTTCCATGCAATAACAATTAAAAGAAGCGCAAAACACAGTTAAGTTCTGCTGTTACTGCTGCCGCTGTTTCTTTACAGAGGAAAAACGTTAACAACCACCTCTGGCTGAATGTTGTTTCATATGGTTGATCTGCAAAAGAAACATCAAAGAATGCATGCCAGAGAAGCACTTTACAGATGAAAAGAAAACATTTGATGAGGTATTTCCCCAAGGTGGTTATATGAGGCGTGGGGTGAGCACTCTTTTTGAGTTAATCTGGAACACTCAAATTTATCAATACTTTGCACAAATTAACTTTTTGGTTAATAAGGAGTTATAGTGTGACCATTGCCCTCAATTAAAATTCCAAATATTAAATTAAACTAAGTATTCTCATGTTCTTGCATCAAAAACTACAATATTTATTTAGTTTTGTCTTGTTTTCCAGAAGCAAAGACCTAAACAATCTAAAAAACACACATACTAAAGGAACAGAATTGAATAAAATAAAAGTATAAAGTAGTAGACTTGAAAGTGCACTGCCCCATTAAAGCGCTCACATCTGGAGATAGTTTTTGTAACCGTTAACCAGTATTTGTGTATTTTTTTAGGTCATCAACCACAGTGGAGACCATCAACTTGAGGCATCTTTATGTTACTGTGGGAACTGAACATTAGGGGTCACACCCAGAGAACATTAACAGAAACCACAGTAGAACTTAAAAGTCCAAATAATTGTGCAGAACTGAGACAAAATGGGTTGTCCTGCCTTTAACCTGACCTTTGTGCTCCATGCAGGGTGGATTCTAATGAAATCCTGGGCCTGAAGCTCCCCAACATCGAACCGATCCTGAATGCCAACACGGTGTGTCTAACACTGCCGGGGTTGACGCGACGCCAGCTGGAAGTGTGCATGCGTAATCCAGATGTAACGGCTTCAGCAATCCAGGGAATCCAGATTGCCATCCACGAGTGCCAGTACCAGTTTAGGGGGCACCGCTGGAACTGCTCCAGTCTGGAGACAAGAAACAAAATCCCCTATGACAGCATAGTCTTTAAAAGAGGTCAGTTTTACTGTCAATTTAACATTTCAACTATTTGTATTTTACAAAATACTCTTTGCAGTAAATTTGTCGAAAACATCCTGTAGGATAAGACTTCAGATTTGAGATCTCATCACAAGTTAGGAAGCAGAACGATTGGTCTTTAAACAAACTGTGGTTTCCTGCTTTAACACACTTCAATAAAGCACCTTGAAAGTTCCGGTTTAAAGAGATTAGCTGGCACTAAGATACAAAAGGCTCCAAACAAGAGTTAATATTACTTTATTCTTCAAACATATGAAGAAATCCTCTTAGTTACAATATAACAATGCTATACCACAAGATGTTCTCCAAATGGTTATCCCTAGTCACCAGAGGACCGGTATTTTATTTCTAACCACCTAACCGTTGCTTCTCAATAACTCTTGTACAAAAGAGAAGATAACTTCAAAAGAAGCTGGTCACCTTCAGATTACCAAACCTCATGGAGATCGGTTTTCTGACGCTTTGTTGTGCCTTGAGCTTTGCAAGTTAGCCACAAAGGATGAAAGAGGATCTTATGAGTTGAGAAGCCCTCAGATGGACTCATCCCAGGTCGTTGACTGGAAAAGGCATCAATTTCTTAGTAGCCTGAGCACCTGGATAGATGGAAGAATGTGCCGTATGGTTGGGAGTTTGAATCGCTTTCAGGTTTTTAAGAAGGTCATTAAAGCAGAAAATATATGAAACTTAACTAAATATATATATTTATCTTTTAATGATGTAATCGTTTTCTCTATGAACCGTGTTGCTGTGAGTTGATTTGAAGTCACACTTAAATAATTAGGAAAATTACTGTAGTACAGTAGCTAAGGTATATATCATTTGACTCAAGAAAAACGTTTGCATTGCAGAATTTGCTGACACACCTCTGGTCTTGCTTTCGCTCGTTACTGGCTCATTGAAAGGCTGTTTGTCATTATTAGTAGAGGCAGTTGCTGGTTGTCTGGCATCCCTGGTTTGCCTCGGGTGCAGAAACTCCAAACCACTGACATAAACAACCTCTTTAAATCAGATGATTCATCTGTTGCATGTTGATACGATCCTCTCCACAGAAGCTAAAAAATGGATGCAAATTAACATGCTGCAGCCATTATCGCGCGTAGCTACTGCAGAGAGGCAGCGTGTTCAGTGAGAGATGCAGAACAACTGCATGTAGAAGTAGATCTAAAAGTTTCAGATTTGCCAAAGATGTGTATTTTTACATGTTTATCTTTAAAAAAAAAGTGCTAAAGCAGCTTTTAAATTGTATCAGAGAGTCTTCAACTAAATGTTTATTTAGATGTCTAAAATACCGCATCATTTGCTGCTTGGATTCTTAGGCTCTGCTACAGATCGCTCTGCTGATGGTCTCTGGTGAATGTTTTTAGGCCCGTGTTCATTCCTGCTCAGCTTGCATTAAAAACTAGGCTAAAGAGGAACCCAGGCAGGACACGGACAGACAGAAATAGGAGAATCGGTCCATCTCTTTCTGTCATTCTTTCTTTCATATTTCCTCTCGCGATCTGTCACTGAGGCTGCTCCTAATGCTTTTACTTCCCTTGCCAATGCCAGTACTTGTGAATTTGCTCTCAGCACTTTCCCAACTCTCGGCGGCAAAAGCATAAACCTGTTTAGTCGGTTTCTGTAACACAAAGTGACAGTTTCCTTTGAATCTTTAATTCATTTTGCCACTTCCTCTGCCATCAGTTCAGCCGGGCGTGCCGCACCCGGTGAATTATTTGTTAGATTGATTTGTTTCTAGTCTTCCGGGGACCAGTGTCGAGGAGCCCAGAGCAGAGCAGGCCAAGAGCTAAAACAGGCTTTCAATTTAGGAGGCTGTGCCGTCTCTGCTGTCCCACCTTACTGCAGGTCAAGGTGGTAGAGGTGAGGAAGCAGGTGTTAGAAGATGTAGTCACAAGTCCATTCATATGGGGCATAAAAGTTGTTTTTTTTCCTTCAAATTGTCAAGTGGCTTAAAACATAACTCCAGATGTATTTAGCTCCATCTACCCACTTTGTCACTTTTAAAGGTGACAACATGTTGATGTTGTGTACCTGACATGTTTTTACTGGCTCATGTTGACTCTTGTAATGATGCCTTTCAGCTTGCTTGCAGTCTGAACATCAACGTACAGTACATATCTGACACTTCTAAAAGACACCAGCCTGTTGTGACTGTGAACAAAACCTTAAACAATGTTTGGAAACAGAAAGCTATTACAAAAAGCAAAATGTGGAAGTACGTTACATTAGTTTTGTCTTGTCTTACATCAAAATGGTCTTTATCACAGCTCATAATCTGATGATTTTTGATCCTTTGGGCTATTTTTGATCTAAAAAGATAAGATTTTAGAAACTTTATGCACAAACAAGAAAAGAAACCCACATTAGAAGGGAGGAAATTGGCAGAGATCCAAACCCTAAACACATCAAACTTTGTTGTCTTCTGTTTATACTTTAACAATACTTTTGCTTTTGATATTATTGTCATTACGGTTAATTTATAGCCATCAAAAAGTCATTAGTTAAGTTTAGGAAATGTGTCATGTGTTGCTTTAAAAAAAAACACTTATCTGCATGTTTTAGACTCTGTGTAATACAAAAAAAAAAACTTCAACACAGAACAACCCTAATTTTAAAAAATTATGCAGGATTTGTTTCCATCTGCTTGATTTATTCACTTATTACACTTATTTTTAATAATTATTTCACAATTTTGTGATGTAAAATTGAGCTGGAATGTCTTAAAAGCTTGTAGTTTTCACAAAAGTGCAGATCGTATTTTTTCATGTAAAAATCTCTCAGTCACTCCCTGTGTATCGAGCTGTCGTGTTTATGATACTTTACGCAAAGCAAAGTTCAGAGTGGCACTGCGTCAGACATTACAACATTTCTCGCTAAAACAAACCCGTATTACATGTTTTTACATATGCATGATGAAGGACGTAACCTCAAACAGTGCTAAAAAGGGCAGATCCAGTTATTAGCTTTTTATTTGACTCCAACAAGCAGCCTGAATCATTTCCCCCTTCAAGCACTGTGCTATAAACCCCTGAGTGGTTTCTTTTTAAGTTTTCTTTACAAGTTTCCATTCAAATCCTTGCTGTTTTCTAAACCAGTAAGTGGCTGCCAGTGGTTCTGTTTTTACAGAACCCGGGGGCACCTTCGCAATAAGCTGAGATCTAACAAGAAACACCACAGAGGGTATGAGTTCAAGTGATTCTGTTGCATTTCACATATTTCACCACTGGACTTGGATTTCTTCATCAAATATATATATGAACACAGATTAGCTTTTGTGTATGTTTATGCACGTAGGAGGAGAATTGTGCAAATTTGGTCTAACGGACTGGGATCAAAAAGGAAAAGATTGTGTTTATTAAACTTCTAAAGGCAGCTCTTTGGTCACATTGGATTATTATCTTCAAATTCCTTAAATATATTTAAAAGTTGCATTCAAATGTATTGTTTTCTGGTTATTTAGGGTTCTATATTTTATAACATTAACCAAAGACAACAGAATCATGACAAGGTTGCATTCAACGTGGTCCCAATGTCTTTTACTGTAGTTTGCCTCCCATATAGCCACAGTAAATAATGTTAACACTCTTTTTATACTTGCAGGTTTTAGAGAGAGTGCCTTTGCATATGCCATTGCAGCAGCAGGTGTGGTGCACGCCGTGGCCAACGCCTGCTCCATGGGCAAACTGAAAGCATGCGGCTGTGATGAGAAACGGCGTGGGGACGAGGAGGCCTTTCGCATCAAGCTTCACCGCTTGCAGCTGGAGGCGATCCACAGAGGGAAGGGGATGGTTCACGGTGTGATGGAGCACTTCCCTGCTGACATGCCGGGTTTACCCCAGGACTCCTGGGAGTGGGGAGGCTGCAGCCCCGATGTGGAATTCGGAGAAAAGTTTTCACGGGACTTCCTGGATGCCCGTGAAACCTACAGAGATATCCATGCTCGAATGAGGTTGCATAATAATAAAGTTGGGAGGCAGGTGAGTGTTTCTGCCCATTATTTTTGGTACAACATGATTTGTTCATTACATGCTTGACTTCTGTTTTATTTGTAACTTTAGCAATGAAACTTCATCAGTGAAACAATATAAGAAATGTTGAAACAAGTGTTTTTGACCCATATTTATGATTTAGTGTCAGGAATAATCTTTGAAATTTTAGGAATTAATTGTTATTTCTAGCCCTTCTTTTGCTGCTTTTCATTTTATTTTGATGATTTATTAAATTGTGCTTCCTTAAAACGTTAAATATATATCAGAGCCTGTGGCGTTGATGGGTAAAGAATAAAAACAACAAACATAATGAGATCCTGCATGTTGAGTTGTATCTAAACAAAAAGTAAAGGCCTCAAAAATGTTTTTTTCTGCTTTGACTGACTAATACATTATTGCTGATGTCATATCAGCCCCCACCTATGTTTACTCCCATGTTGACAGAACTAATTAAATCTTATTTCACTGCTGTGCATATATGAGTAGCTCTACCATACCGCTACAAGGAGGCCAGCTGTTGTTGAATTCAGCTGCGAGCTCCACATTCGTGTTTTGTCTGCATAATCAAGGAAGTCAGAAGTAAACTGATGAAAAGATACAGAGCCAAATTACTCAGGAGGAAGCAGGGAACAATGAGCAATTTACAGTTGCTTTTTGTCTCTATGCAACCACTGGACATTGCCATGGCGTATTGCTAACTTTTACCTCTTTTACTTGCATTGCCCAAGGTCAAATCAGCAAAGCAACCCTAAAAAGGATGTTTTTTATTTGTAAAGTGGTGGAAATAGCTTTCTTTAAAAGATAAACAAATACAGTATTTGAATAAATGAGCAACAATTACCTTCAAATTGTTAAATAAAACAAGACATTTAACATTACATCAGCTGCCTTTAGTTCACACCTAATTACTTGCCTGCTCAGCTCTGTGACTACCTCCTTTATTTGCCTGGAAGTGTAAGAGTGGAGGATCCACTTCACACCCCAATTACATCCTGATCATCTGACATGTCACTTATGTGGGAATAGGACATCTAAGGCCTGGATTGAAAGAGTTGTTTGAAAAGGATGAAAGCTCTACACTCGAATCAATGACACTGCCGTCCCGCCGCTAATTTTAAGACTCCAGATTCATGAGGTTAATGGTCATAAACGTTGTCACATGACTTTTATGACCTGATTTCTCCATGTGTGAACAACCAAAGGTGACTTAAAGAGGGGGAGCGTCTTTGTTAGTTTATAAAGTGTGTTGGTACTACCTCTGCTGGTCTCTGTAGCAGTGGATCAGTATCGTCTCTGTCTTTTTGCAACGTGTGAAGTAAGCCTCTCAGGTCCAGTTTCAAAACACTGTGAAATCACCTCAGAAGCAAAAAGAGTAAGAAAATACTTTTTTGAGCCCTTATTCAAAAACTCATCTCAAACTTTATTTATTTGGTGCGTTTAAATTTAAACATGACCTAACTCTTAGTGGAGCTTTAGTTTAGGAAGATATGCTTGAAGATTTTTGGAGCACTAGTGACTTTTAAAACATAATGATTCTGCACTCTAAAAAATAAAACCATCATTTACTTAAATTTTTTGGTGTAACATTTTACACTCAAGAATTTTGAGTAGATTGGAGACAATTATATTAAGTAAAAGCCAACTTTATCAATATAATTGTCTCCAATCTACTCAAAATTCTTGAGTGTAAAAATGTTACACCAAAAAATTTAAGTAAATGATGGTTTTACTTTTTAGAGTGTGTGTTATTTTACATTTTAATTGTATAGATTGAACAAATGCTAAATTTAGACTCAGAAAGACTGAAAACAATTAGACCTAAAGAACAATGAGAACTCCAGACCCTCACTTTCTGACACTGATGGCCTCTGATGACCTTGGTTTGACTGACATTCTCTATCTGATAAGTGATAATATCTCAAAACATTTAGCAGAGAGTCCCTATTATCTTGTCAAAATTACAAATGAGCTAAATTTAGGAAGAATTTTGTTAATTCTTTGAGTTGATAACGTAATACCACGGCAGCTACTGGGAGCCTGAACTCCAGCGTGTCATGGCTGACCACAAGCTGGAAATCACTACTTCAGTGAGTGTAATGTACAGAAAAAAAAGGGAGGGAAAAGTCAAGGAGTAAAGGAGAAACCAGAGGATATTGGTCAGAGAAAGGAAGGAGAGAATAAGAACAAACAAGTGAGTCACGGAGCTGTTACTGTAAAATAGCCCACATCTGATGACTTCAAGTGTAAAGCACAATAAAGCCCCATTAAGACCAAAAAAAAGCACACGTGCACTCACGGCCCACTTGAATCAAACAGAAAACGCCAACAGGTGGGGCTTCAAAATAACGCCTACCTGTTTCTTATGTCTTTCCTCCCACCAACCCACCAGGAGCACCACCTCACCTCCCTCCGCCCTTCCCCTGTCCCACTCGTCCCTTTCAAAGACGTAGTCTCTTAGCAGAGGAATGCGGTGGTTTTTTTCGCGGGGTGTGCATGTTGCCTCATGCCCACCCCAGGGTTCTCACGACGTCCCGTCTTGTTTTTAGCCCTAATTAGTGACTGCTGGCAGTTTGGAAACAGATGTTTAAAACCCTGCAAAAGATTTTAGACTTCAAACAGCGGGGCGGAAAGTAGAAAGAGATTCGCCCTTCCTTCCCTCCCCTCTTCCCCCTCTCCTGCTCTTCCTCCTCCAACTTGCAGCAGACATCTAAAAAGAGGGAAATAATTCACCTTACATCATCATATATGATAACATATATCTGTTAACCTCAAGCGATATTTATCTTATAAATGATAACGATTAACCTCTAAAAAGCATATTTTAAATGTACAAATTGATTCAACTAGCATTATTTCAGATATCTTTCCCATTCCGCATAAATCTTGCTGCAAGGAAGCCCATTTCCGCCATTCTTTGTTGTTAAATTTCATACCACCGTTCAGTAGCTATAAAGAGCAGTTTTAAAACATTAAAACATCAACTGGCAATAAATTTCTTGATTACTCCCCCCCCCTCAAAGTATTCTTATCTGTCGTTTATAGAGCAGACTTGAACAAATGCTTGGCAGGCTTTCCTGTGTTCATGTTGCAGAGCTAGGAGCCATGTGGAGGTTCTGTTGAATCCTGTCTGTTCATTAGGCAGGTGGTGACAGTGCTGGCTACACAGCAGTCTGCCGTGTTACTGGCAAGCATCTTCTGGTAATTACAATTTACCATCAGGGCCTGACTTCAGGGGAGTAAGGAGAGATTGATTGCAGCTTTTTAAGAAGACAACTATCCATTTCAACCCCCCTTTAACCCCATTTTTTCACATATATGTGTATTTTGTAACAATTGCACTGGTAAACATTCAACATTTTGAAACATTTGACACTTCAATTTCTTGAAGTGCATTGTGGGTATTTTGTATAAGCTTCATAACAGTAATGATTTTCATGCTACGCTAAATGAAAATCAAACTTTAGTGTTTAAGTGACGTATTTCAGCATTTACAATGGTATTGCTTTTCAGGATTGATGTATGTATGTGCCGAATATGTTTATTTTTTTATATATCTTTAAGACAAATAGTAAATAGTATCCAGCCTGCGATTAGATATATTCAGTCATTTTTGTTTTTAAAAGAAGCAAAACAGGTGCTTTCAGGCAAGCGAGGACTAACTGTGTATGTCAAAGCTTAACACTGCCTCAACCGGAGCTCTGTAAGATTTATTAGTAAGTCATAATGAATTTGAGCAGCACCCCTTTGAGATCTGCCCAAACCAGCAATACTGGGACTCCCAGATCCTTTTAAGGCTAATTTAACCTATGAGCAATGATAAACTGCTTCTAAGAGGCAGTTCAGGTTAATTCACTGACTCAGAACCCACACAAAAAGCTACGTGCGTTTGATCAAAACGAAGCAGGCCTGCTTTAGTCCTCAGAGGCCCTTTTATATCATCGGTGGTGTGCAGGGCATTCCTGACAGCACAGAGGATCTAATCTGAACACACACTATGCACACACTAATGCATGCATGCGTACACATTTCAACTCAGTCCCTCACAGCTCAGCTTTACTTACACAGAGGCAAATGATTCATAGTAAAAGCTCAACAGGTGGAAGTGCTTATGTGGGTAATAACATTTTATTAGAGTCTCTAAATGAGAGCTGTGGATACTGTGTGCAATTAACAGTGAGTAAATGCTGCACGCATAGACACACATGCACACACGTCCTAATGTAGTAAAGCTGTGTACTGCAGATATGCATTGGCGCAGTAATTGCATGTCATTGTGCTAGCATGTGTGTTCGTCTGCGCGGGCTTAGCTGTTCTTTTGAAGCAAAGCGTTTGATTTGTTTAAAGTTGATGTCTGGGTTTAATGTGTTGCTGTGGGATTTGTTTGTGTGCTTTGATTTTGCCTCGGCTTTCTGCTCGGCTTTAAGGCCCTTTAGTAGATTGTCTTTGAACTGACAAACACAAGGCAGCAAACAGGCTCGTCGGCTGTTTAACTGCGAGAAGGGTCGATCGGAGGACACGCAGACATTAGATTAGGATTTTCCCAAATGCGGTTTGCAGTGATGACACAGAGGTTAGCCAGCGATTGAAATCAAAGAACCAAACTTGACGGAACAAAGAACCAAATTTACTGTAGAAGTTGAGCTGGCTCCTGGCAATTTCTACACCTCAAAAATGAACATTTATGCAATTTATGTTTTGACTTTGACTTGCATTTCGCAGGGGAGATGTAAAAACATTATCAGATAGAAGGGTCTGTTAGTATGCCACACACCCACGTCATCCATTGATCATCACCAATTCATCCATAACAACTGAGTCAGTATTTACTCATATATTTGTATTAGGTGACAAAAAGCAATATAGCATGAGGCTGAAGGGAGTGTGGTAACACTTCACCTTTGGCACACTGCAGTCCCGGATCACACAATATGTGTTACGACATGGCTGCAACAGGCA
This sequence comes from Callopanchax toddi, assembly GCA_006937965.1. Lineage (NCBI taxonomy): Eukaryota > Metazoa > Chordata > Actinopteri > Cyprinodontiformes > Nothobranchiidae > Callopanchax > Callopanchax toddi. The sequence goes on along the minus strand of SSNR01000037.1, from coordinate 3,786,670 downwards.
AGGACATGCAGGACCTGAAATGCCTCATTAACTTTGTATGTTCTGAAAAACAATCAATGTAATTATTGACAACTGCAGAAACAGTAAAAAAAAAAAAAAAAAAAGTCACTGTAAGGTAAATGCAGCTTTTTAGTCTTTAAACCCCCCGTCCTGACATCTTGTCAGATTTTAAGTAAAATATCAAAATGCTTCTCCATTTTTTATTGTTTAATCAAATGATCATGAATCTTAATTTTCTTGCCCCTGCTCCTCCAGATTACACAGTAGCATGCACATAGTTTTCTGCATTGTGTTACGTGGCCTCCGGTTCTAGTCTGCCACCAACATGTTGTATTTGATCTCTGTCTGGGGTTGTTTTATAGATGCTTCTGTCAACTCTCTAAGCCCATTAAAAGTTGCCAGATGTTTGGTCGACTATGGTCTACAACTGACTTTGAAACAATTTAAGTTCTATATTGTAGGCGCACAGTAAACCAAAGTGAATATCAAAAGATTTTTATTCCTAAAACCACTGATTTTCCATTTTTGGTGATTCTTTTTCTAAAAGAGATAAAGTGGACTTTATAGGAAAAAATCTGACCAAGTCCTGACTCACACATAATTTAGTTAGATGACAAATTAAATAAGCCACCAACATAAAGTGACTCAATAAAGTGTTGAGCCACACTGTGGCCTCAAGAAAAGCTGAAATTCATTTTTATTTTAGATCTCTTTTAGGTCCTTTGAAGATGTGGCTGTTCGTTCTACTTAATTCATTTAGTGTTTTTATGATTATAATGGAGAGCAAAGTCTCAAATTTGGGACAGCAAATAAATGATTGCTACTGTAACCCCATTCCCTATCATCCCCAAACTGTAAAACCAAAGATATAAAGTATGCAACACTTTTTCTATGATGTCTTAGAGAATCCAAACCTCTTATCTGATCTTCAATCACCCAGTTTGAATCTTTAAGTGTCCTCAGCTGGAAATAAATAATTTGATCTGAGACTTGAAGTGTTTGATCCACGATGCACTTTTAACCCTCGTCTTTATTTCCTCTTGTTCTAAATCTTTTAAACTGATGCTCTTTGTCAGATGGATCAGATCACATGTTACACTGGCAGACCACTTCTAATAGAACAAGAACAGGCAGCTTCCTTATTTCCTGTCACCTGTTAATGGCTTGAATTGTACCTGTTTGCCTTTCATCTGCTTGCCAAAAGTCTGTTTCCCAAACACATGAAGCACATTGCAGTCACAGTTATTTTCTTTTGTTGAGGTTTTAGTAGCTTCAACTATATTTTTCACCAGTGAGAACGCAGTGTGTGCAACACATTAGTGAACTAATAAATCCTGATAAAGACGTAACAGGTGTTATTCATTTGCTGACACAGGAAGAGAAGTCCTAAATAAGAAACCAGATGTGGTTGAAAAACATTTTTTGCATTTCACCTTTCTAGTCAGGCTGAGAAGGTAGATGTTATAAAGCCTAATGACTTTAACACATTAAGTCAAAGTTAAAGGATGCAGCATCATTTCTTTTTTTGTGAAATTAAAGATGTAAAAACCCTACCCTTCATGCTATTATGACTGTTTCTGTTTCTCTTTTCTAGTCAACTGTCCACATAGCTGTTTTAAACCTTTTGTCATTTTAAACAGAAAAAAACCAGAAACTTGTACAACTTGTTTGTTTGACGTAGTTTATGTAATAAAGGGTGCATCCTGCTAAAAGATGACAGCAACCATCCCCGATCCTGACTGTGCCACTGGTGCACAAGCCTCTGCAGTTAAAAGCACTCTGGAAATATGCATGTTAACAGCAAATAAAAGCTGAATGTTTTTCTCCTGAAATTTTAATTTGGTGCATGCAAACAAAAAGCTACTCACAACCACCTTGCATATTTTTTTCTGCATGCATGTAGGCATTTTACTGCAGTTTTCTCCTGATGCAATAGAAACAAACTGAGCTAAATTCAGTTAAATTCATATAAAACATCTAAATGATGCTATTTGCCAAATTGGTTGCCTTATTGTTGACTATCCATACACATAACTATTTATTTTTGTGACTTTTGGTGCCAAAAGTATATTTACCATTTCACATGTGCTCCTTCTGTGCAGAAAAGGCCAGGATGTGTTTAAGTAAAATACAACATGCAGAGCAGCATAGGGTCAAAATACCAATAAAAATAACAGTACTGTAGTAGTATTTTTTACATTCTTTGAAGCCTCTATCCTGCTGTGAATGACCCATCAAACAGTAGCAATATGGATGCAATTATGACTCCTGGGTCAGTTTGTGTCTTTAAGGTTTAAGTGGGCTGGAGCGTTCCATGATTACAGACTTAGCTGTGTGTTTAAGGCCAGAACGTTTGTGATTCTGGGGTTGTCTCTGACTCTTTCTGAAAACTTAAACCAGAAGCTGCGCTCTGAACTTAGTGCAAGTGCTGTTTGAACTGTTACAGTGTTGTTTACCATAAACTCGTACACTCTTTATTATCTCCTCACCGCTGATCACAGCCCCTTTAAACTTTCTTTTCAACACGCGCTATAATAGTAGAACGGTGTTTATTCAAACAGTGCACTTATACTTCACTTTCTGTTGTCTAAACAAGCTGAAAGCAAAACATGCAATGATGTAAAAACTAAAAATATTTTACATACATGACTATATTTAAGATGCTATAAATACCAGTATTTCTAACATCTCAGATTCTATAACTGACAGGTTTGATGAGTGATGGGAGGATAATAAACAGATATTTACCAAAATTGTAACAGTAAATAAATAAATTACATATGCTAACTGTAACACCGTTACCTTTTATATGAAATATTACACCAAACAATGTTTGTTTTTGCAGATTTAGTTTGATACATTAATAATCATGCAATAGTAAATAGTTTTAGCAATTTGTTTCCATCGATGACAGTAAGACAAGCAGTATATATGACAAAAAACACCTTACAGTTGTGTACTTGACCTAAAAATAAAGGGAAAGTTTGAAATGTGTTTGGTTTAATTCATCACTGCCATACAGGAAACTTTTAGTCTCATCACATCTTCTCAACTTGTGAGTTAAATAAAAGCTACATAAATGAGAGCAGTTTCTGCCACTTATCCCAACTCTCACATTTTGCAAGTTCACCCCAAAAAATAGGGGTGTCCCTATTTTTTGTGATGTTTGGCAACGTGATAACGCCATGTGACCCCAGAAATTTGCTCAGTGCATGATTAAACAGAAGTATGCAATATATCAAACATATCTTCATTTACACAACCTTACCTTGACTATAGTGTGTGTGTGAGTGTGTGCACGTGTGTGTGCATGCCTTGTTGATAGGGGCGGCAGCAGCAGCATCTGTCAGTACTCTGGGTGGCCTGGTGTTCCTGTTGGTAATTGGATCTTAAAGTTTAGGACTGGTGCTGACTGATAAACACACACCAACACACACATGCTTACATATTATGGAGATGAACATGTCTGTGTGTATCTGTTTGTTTATGTCTGGGCACCAATGAAAGGGAGGAATTAACTCTACAGTGTTGGGAATGCTCTAAGGGTGATATTTTGTGTCTAGTTAACAAAAACATTTTTTAAAGTTTTTACACAAGAATTGGTGGAGTTATGTTTTCCTTACTTTGGCATCCTGAGCCTAGAGGAATGAATAATCCAAAATTTGGTATCCGGTGTAGTTCCTTTGACCAGGATTGAACTTTGAAAGGGAAAATATGCGAATACCAGAATGCCCTGATGTGTAATATGCAGCTACATGGGGGTCATTCTTGGAGTCATTACTTGATGAAAAGCGAGTACTGTCTGTTTGGGTAATGCCTGCATCCATCCTTTTTTATATCAGCATGTTTAACCACACACTCCAAGTCAGACCACCTGGATTTCCTAACGTGAAATCAATGTTTCTCCTGTGGTATTGTGGAATTTTTACTTGTTTGAAAGAACAATTGAAAAAGTTGAACTAAACTTATTGTGCAGCCATTAGAGAGATCATTTTCATTCTTCTTTCTTTCTTTTCATTAATCTTTTTCCCTTCAATTCTACTGTTTCTGCAGGTTGTGCTTGACAACATGAAGAGGAAATGCAAGTGCCACGGCACATCGGGGAGCTGCCAGCTGAAGACTTGCTGGCAGGTCACCCCAGAGTTCCGGGTCGTGGGCTCGATTCTGAAAGAGCGTTTCCACGTCGCCACACTTATCAAGGCTCACAACCGCAACACCGGACAGCTGTACCACTCCCAAAATAATAACCACAATCATCAACACCACAATAACAACCCACACCCGCATAGGCGGAGGCCAAGCATCAATGAACTGGTGTACTTTGAAAAATCGCCAGATTTCTGCGAGCGGGATCTGGGCTCAGACTCAGCGGGTACACAGGGTCGGATCTGCAACAAAACCAGCCCCGGCATGGACAATTGTGAAAGTCTGTGCTGTGGGAGGGGCCACAATATTCTGCAGCAAACGCGGAGCGAACGTTGCAACTGCAAGTTTCACTGGTGCTGCTATGTGGTCTGTGAAGAGTGCAGGATAACAGAGTGGGTCAGTGTATGTAAATGAAGAAAAATGCAAAAGTCTTAAAACAAAAAAGAAAGAAAAGAAAGAAAGAAAAAGAGACTTTTTTGATCCAAACGGTTCCTTCAAAGGGGGAAAGGACTGTATGATGCATGCCCCAAGGATTGAGTGTGAAGCAGTTGAACCGGCAAAGAAAAAAAAACCTGGTGATTGTCGGTAAAAAGGAGTAACATGCAGGATGCATAAAGGTACAGCTGAGTCAGAGAGATGGGATGTGTACTGCCTTTACCTTAAAACAAAGAAGCACCGATGATACATTCCTTTAATAAAAGAAAAACAGTTCAGTTGCACATGGCTGCATCAGATTAAGATATGCAAAAATTATTTATAAATGACCAGATCGCATAATACAAATTACCACAATATACTACTTGATGCATAACAATCAGTTTCACTTGTTACTAGCTAAACAAAACCAACCAGAGCTGACCTTCAGAGTAAAGCCAACAGGTCTTCTGCTCTATGTAAAAATACAAATGTAGGGTCTTTTTGCAAGATTTTCTAAAACACATGCAGGTTTTGAGCACTTACAGATTGTGAAGGGCAATTAAGAATCCAAAATCTCTATTTATAGCAACTCCATGTTGCGCCTACAGGACGGCAGATTCAGCTGATGTAAATGTTCCAGTAAATGTTATGTTGTATGTAATAAAGTGTAACACTGCTATATAATTACTGCATCTTACTAAGAGAAGTGCTCAGTTTGGAAGGACGAAAGAGAACTTTTGGGTCTAAAAGTTGATTTCAATAATGGATAGAACTATTTTAATTACAAGGTTGCATCAAATAAATATAAGAAACTAAAGCATCAGTAACAACTGGACGGCTGACAGTAAAATCAGCCAAAAGACTGGTCGAAGCTGTTGTTGCTGTTTCCTCACAATGGATGAAACCTTTCAAAAGAACCACTTCAGCGCACAAAAGCAGTCTTCTTGTGGACCCACTTGAGTATGAAAATCACGAAGACAAAAGTTTGTGTCACTGTTTGTAGACAAGCATGTAACACAACAAGCGAAGATACACAAACCTGCATTAATTTATCCAAAATGTGCCACATGTGGACTGTGTGATGTGACACATAAGGACTGTCAGCGTGCACGGTAGATTCAACAAGTACCCTTTCCATCTTCAACCCGATCTGAACAGCACTGTAAATAAAAATGAGTAATGCTGCACAAAGGCCATCAATAATGTTGATGCGCCTCAGGAAGCTGAGTGCACATGAACGAGCTCCAGTTGCGCACACAATAAACATCCTTAAGTGACATCAATCAAAGTGTTTCCTGTTTTGTGGTGCATGTCCTGTGTGCAACACTGTCGGCTTCTTGTTATATATTTACACTCACCATCTTTCCACATCCTCGGCGTACTACGGCGGCATCCTGATGCATCAAACTACATAAAGAATGTTGATAAGGATTTCTGCTCATGTACATTTAAAAGATCATATTTGGTCTCAAGATTCTTGTATTAGTAAAGCTTCTTATCAGATGGTGTAATTTATTTTGAGCAAAGATTTCTGTATTGAAAGCAGGAAAAAATCAACTATTCTGAGACTTTGTTTCCAGTGTAACAGATCCCTTGGATTCTGATGAGTAGTTTGCACATACTAACCTGTGTCCAGGAAAACTCTGGGAAGTTACCATCAACATGCATTTTTTTTCAAGTGTCAAGTGTAATGTATGTTTGTATTTTTATGTTTTAATATGAATATTATCTAAGTTATTTTTATTTTTGTGGATAACTTAATATTTGTAAGACAATAAAGACAAATGTGTTCATGAAAGCAGCTTTTGTGTGATAAATGGTGAAATTCTAACATTGCAGTTAGTATCATTGGAGCATTATTTAAAATAATTCACCAATAATGCTAAAAATACATTTCATTTTAAATATTTTTGTGCCATTCTTGTGGTGCAATGAGTTATTTAAGCTTTGGTCTTGTGAAGTTTAGTGTACAAACAGACAAATTATTTATTTTTTAGGCAGAAAATGCCAATGCTTTCCAGGCAAAAACATTCAGCTCTTTTCAGCACCTTCTGCTATTCAAATACTACAAAAAAATCTAATTAAAATGTGGTCCCATGTTCTTTTAATTTGACTTTGATATATCAAAGCCACGCTGACGCTGTCTGGCAGCTTGTCATCAAATTCCAAATGTTTATGAGAGGAGAAAACTTTCAAAACGGCAAAACTTGTGAAATAACTTTAGCATGAATTGGTTTGAAGATCATCTGCTAAATTTAGTTGAAACAAAAAAAATTATTCATGTCTGTTTTTTTCTTTATTTTTTTCATTAAATTTGATGCAGTGAAATAAAGTGGAAATGGAATCGCTGGGGAGCCTTAAACTCATCAGCACAGATCTGGATCAAAGTTACATAAATAACTTCATCTCACTGGTAGTTGCACATGCAAATATCTACATCTTTCAATGTGGAGGAGCAGCAGCTCCACACCTCCCCAGATGACAACGCGACCTTATCTCCAAAGCAGAGCCTGACCATTCTATGAAGGAGGATTGTTTCTTCTTACTATCCAAACATTGGCACATGGGTTAGAGTTAGAACCTGGTGAATCACAACCAAGAAGAAGCAGTCCATCTTTTTCTGGTCAAGAACAGATTTAGAGGAGCTGACGGCCATCACAGCTGGTTCACACTTTGTTATGAACTACTCAAATGCATGGGTCATGGTTTGAAGCAATGGCGTAGATTTGTGCTTGACATTGACGGGGACGCATTGGGGGTCTTCGAGCCAATACAGGAAGTAAATCAAAGGCTGCGCAACCGAACCAGCCCAATCTGGACCAGACCCAAGTTACCAGTACTGGGAAAATGCCCGATGGCTAGTCCAGCCAGGTCCACATCCCACATCCAGACCCAAAGCAGGTGCCGTGCGCTCCTCTGTCCGGGGGGAGGGGGTGTGTCTGGGAGCACGGAGTGCGGCGTGCTTCCCGGTTGATCCCGAAACGCCTCCGTCCCCTGGACACAGGTCTGCACACAGCAGCAATCTACCTCGGTCTGCTGGGCTGCACGTTTTATTAGTGGGGATGCAGCGCTATGTCTGCAACCTTGGATTGAATTATTTGTGGGGACATGTCAAGTCGGTCCATGCCACATCTATGCCCATGGTTTGAAGACATCAACAGAATCACATCATCTGCGTAAAGCAGATGTGAAACTTTGAGGCTCCTAAACCAGACATCATTTTCTCCACGACTTTGCCTTGGGATCTTGTCCATAAACACCCCAAAAACTGAAGACAAGGGGCAACTTAAGCAAGGTCCAACCAGAACTATCAAGAAGCTCATGTTAGTGCCTTGCTTTGCTTGTACAAGGACCCGATGACTTTACAGCTGACCTCAAACGTCACCCTGTAAACCATAAATGATGTTGTGAATTATGATGCAGATGGTCTGATGTTCATAGCTGGAATCTATTTCTTGTTCTGCTATTGGAAAATCTGTATCAATATATATCAACAAAGCACAAAAACAAGACTACATTTGATGAGTAGCTAAATCTACCAACCACTCATGCTCTAACCAAGTGAAATCCTTCATAAAGAAATGCAGGAACCAGACCGTCATGTTCAGATGTTCATTCAGAGACACATCAACTATTTATATACAAAACAGCATATTCCACCACGTATATGTGCTGACTCATGAAAAATGTCAGTTATCAAAAATAGTCTTGCAATAGGCTACTAACAAAGAATAATAAATGAGAGATATAACATTTACTGTTATTAGTATGGAAAATGGTATTTAAATTAAATTGTTCATTTTATTCTTTTGCAGTCACTAAAATACCCACAGCAAAAGAGCTGCTGGCTGTAATTATAATTATCCCAGTAATTGTTTTTGACTGTCGTTTGTTATGAACCTTAAGAAGTCCTCAAACCAGATAAGACCTCATGTCTGTGATCAAGCATAGACCGTCCCTTACCAGTTGCTGCTTGCGTGCAGAGAGAAATCCTGTTGAGTGTCCTGACTCACTTATATATTCTGTGCCCCGAGGGGGAAGTGATGAAGTCACCAACTCATGTGTAAGAATACAAGAGATACCCTTTCAAAGTAAACAGATGTGAAGTAAAAAGGTGCTATTTTCAAGTCATGCGATTCTATTCTTATCCAAACAGCTGCTCCCCGGTGCACCGTCTGTATGTTGAGTTTAGCATCAACAGTTCACTTTTCAGCAAAACTGATCCAACAATGCCTCAAAGGTTTCTCTCTCTGTGCATAAATAGTTTATGTGTAAACAGGTTTACTGTTAGTGAAGTGCAAGTGTGTGTTTCTTTTATATGCATTTAAGTGACAAAGTGGGCATATGGTGGTATTATGTGTTCACAAAACCAAAGTGGAGCAACCTGCTGATTGCCAGCTTCTTCCAGCGGATGCACGTTGGTTTAGTTTGTTGCGTTGTACAGAGGAACTGGACAGAAATTAATGAAGCCAACAGGAAATGGTCATGACTTTTGCAAAATTAAAATACTTAATAAATAATTTCTTCATTGAAGATTAAATAAAACATTCTTTTTGAGAAGAGATTCTATGACTGTGAGGAGCACCAGGTCTGGGCTTGTGCGTGGAGTTTATTTGAACAGTGGCTCTTATTTTGATAGAAAGCAGGTCACAAGTGACAAAAGATTTGAGCTGAAAAAACATCAAGCTGGTAAGCTAGATTAATTATGTTGCAACATGAATAAGCATGCCTGCATCACTTTTCAAAGTGTGCCTTTGTGTTTTCTGCAAAAGACTCACATGTTAAAGCAGTGACTCCAAAACAACCACTATGCAAATAATTGCAAATATGCAAATAATTAAAACCTGTGTCTTTAGTGGGTGACAAATGCCAATAACGTGCAAAACAAATGTTCTTGTAAAATAGTTCATAAAGCAAAATCCAGCTACAATTTGCACGGGAACCCTTCTTAATTGTTTGATGGGTGAGAAACGGCTGTAAGTCGCATGTTATGTCATTAGGAATAAAACATTAATGGGTTTAGCAATCTCAACCACCAGAAAGAGCCGACAATCTGTACTTTTTAATTAAATTAAAGGAGAAAATTCAGTTGAACTCAGTAAACCAAGGAATTAAATAGTTTCCCAAAAGGCAAGTTTGGTCTTTTGGCATTGCATACCAAAGAGTTGTCAGATATATTCATTAAATACAACCACAATAGCCTAAATGGTATTGTTGTTTTGTGAAATCGCTTGTAGAGAATGTTCTGATGACTCAGTCGCACTTAAATGAATCAAATAACTGTAATTAAAAGCATAAATTGTTCATTGTCCAACCAACAAAACCAGAACATTCCTGTAATAATTAATGTTTCATTTGAAAAATGTGCAATTAAGTATAAATACATAGGAACAAAGACAGAAACCATGAAAAAGAATAAACCTGCATGATCACTACTGTAAGGACCAGTATTCCTACCTGTTGCAGCGGCTTTAGTTTACAGAATGATTTGGATATTTGAAACCTGTTTTTTTGTTGTTGTTGTTGCACGCCTTGAACCTGGAGCCAGGTAGTGAGGAGTCACTTCAAAATTCAGGACTGATTGCCTTAAAATGCATTTTACAGTAAAGTTCAGAGCAGGCAATTAAGACACATCACATCATAGATGAAGGCCAGAGCAGAAAAGACCACACAGGTAGAACATTTGATCCTATTTGCTTCAACAAGCCAGCTCTTTAAGGTTAAATCAGTTCAAAGTTGCCACTGCTGTGAGCTTATTTACCTCACTCTAATGATGTTCAAGCATGTTTTTTTTTTTTTTTTTGGATAATCGTCTTTTTTTTTAGTTCAAATTTGTCACTTCTCATTGGATAGAGCTCTGTGAATTGTGTTTTCAAGGCATCTCTATCTAAAGACAGAACTTGTGTTAAAATAACTAATTCATCATTCTTATACCTTGTGGGATCCCACTGTGATTTAAATGTGATGTGACAGGTACAAAGAACACGCAAAGCACATCCACATGATCTCATAGGGCCCCTCTTGTATACAGTCCTTTCAGGTTCTTTACAAATACTTGATCTGCGCTAACACTGCAGTTTGATCTGTGTTATTTATTCATGACCTTTCCCACCAGGGAAGGATCGAAGAGGAAACACGGATCATTTTTAGTGTGCTTTTTCCCCTCATTCATTTTTGAGAAGGTAGGCCAGCGAGTACATGCTTTTAACACCATTTGCAACATATTCCACTCGACCTAAACTGACTCTTGCTCCACTGGATCCGAGTTCCACTTTCTTGAAACTTGACAAGGAACAAGATGGTGTGGAGAAATGCTATGGCCCTGCTGACGAATTCATTTTAACTCAAGCCTCACACACACACTCACACACATCCTACATACTTGTCCTTGTCAGCTTGGAAGATGGGGAGTGACATAAGGAGCAATTTTCTAAAATATTGATACACAAGGGTCAACCATTTCCTCACAAGAAGCACTATTTGTGTAAAAAAGCGAACATCTCCTCATTTTCCTGATTCACCCACCGTAAAAACCAGTTGAAACTTTGAGCTTAAGAAACAAAAGTTGGGCTGCGCTTGGCTTAGTGAAGATGTCACATTAATAATTATTAAATATTATGTAATTAGGACTGGTGGTATGGCTTACCTCTGCAGCAGCTGTAAAAGTTGAATCAATACAATGTTTTAAAAGTTTGCAAATATCTTGAGTTTGGGTCTCGTTTTGTTGCTAAAAAAAAAAAACTCCTGACCAGTTGAAATCTTCACTCTACTTTTTCTACTTACAGCAATCAAACACCATAAAGAAAACAATCTAAAGAACTTTTTTTAAACTGAAAATCTTCATTTTCGGACACTAACTTTAGAGTCAATCAACATTCTCCTCATACTTAGACAGAACAGAACTGTGTTTCGTGAAGCTATTCTATTAATCTCAGAGATCCGGTCTCATTATGTCTGATATCTTGATTGTTGGTCTCTAACACACTGAACTTAATGTGCCATTGTTTGGTCTTTTATCTCTGCATACTTCCCTCATCTGTGATGCATTCTCTTACTTTCATGAAAATCCTTTAGAACTCACCATTCCACACATTCATGATACATTCACACACAACAGTATTATATAGTAAACCGTTACAAGTATAATAAAATGCCCTGACTTTTTACCGTTAGTTGTTTCTAAATGTTCTCTCTGAGCTACTGTATCCAGTTTTTTGACTACCTGACTGCAACATCTCTGATTTGCAATGTTAGTAAATGTATTTTTTTAATTGTCTCAGCCAGGTTTGGAGAAATGCATTTTTCTATGTGTCTCACATGCTAGCTGTTAAGGCTATCAGCCCACGTCTTTATAAACCAGACAGTTGTTCAGCTTTAATTAACCGTTTAACCCAAACAAGTAAAATTGCAGCATCATCAACCATACTGTCAAACTTCTAAGACAGTATAATTAGCCATTTCTGTATTAATAACAGATTGAGGGACGAGTCATGGTACTCTTTCATTTGGAATGGCTCAGAGGGTTGATTTATGCCCTTTCCACTTCCTACCTTCTTTTTTTTTTTTTTTTACTGACCCTTGATGGACTAAAACCCACAATCTTTAGCCAGGCCAGACCTTAAAACCGTAGGTTCAGAAAGAAGTAAAAACAAGTAATGGGCCAAATTACTTTTCAAAGCAAATTTTAGTTTGCAGCTCTGTAATCACCTTTTGCTTTCTCTTTCAACTTTTAGTACATAAAAGACAGATGTCTGCAGAATTTGTAGACCATTCTGATTCTGATTCTTCCATTGAACACTGAAATGCACTGTAATCTTTATATTTGCAAATGAAAAATGTTCAGATTTCCAACTTGGAAATCATTTTCTATCGTCAACTTCTTGATGTTGGTTTAAATCATGGTCATTACCAGAACTGCTCTCAGCTATTACCCGAAATAAAACCTTAAAGTGAGCTTTGATTCCTAATGGATGAATTTTAGAACCTACTTTCACAAAAATCCTTAGCATGTCAACAAGCTAAAGATCCTCAATAAATCAGCAAATTTTAAAACACTCAAAGCATCACAGCAAAATTAGAAATAGTCACTGGGACTGGGCATGTACAGTCCCCAGAGAATAACATTGGACTTTTGGCTGATTAATACTTATAATCTATATGTAGATACATGCAGGACAGAATTAGTCAGTGCATTTTAAATAGTGTGTTCCCAGTTGAGGTTTTTCAGCCAATTCTTTGTACAGCTCATGAAAGAATAACAAATGATAAAACAAATCTTTGCAGCCTTTCCAGTCCGTTTGCCAACAAGTTGAATGTGCCCTAATTAAATGTGACTGATGCATTAAATGCCTTTTATTTGACTGTTAAACCCAGAGAGCTGGAGCTAAGAATGGGTGTGGGAGATGATTAGATGCAGGTTGATCAGTAGCAAGTTATTTGTGCAAAAGAAGAGAAAATTATGTATCCCTAGGCCATTTCTACTACCTTAACTAGAGTTCACTGCACATGCTGTCTTTGCACAGACCTGCCGGGTTGAGCTCACCCCTCATTCCTCACATTTTTCCTTCCTCTGTTGTCTCCTGTCCAGCCCTCCTTTTTCTCCCCGTGAACCCAGAGGGCAACACTGCCTGCAGACTGTGACACACAGAACGATCTAAACTGCGGAGGCTTCTTTGATTAGTATCACTTTAAATAATGCATGCTCCCATGCACAAAGATCCATACTGTGCATCATGTTTGTAGGCAGCTATATGAGGTGTCAAATGATTTTAATGCAACAGAATATTTTTGCAGGTCTATTTTGAAATGATCATTGATCAAATGTTAAAACTTAATTGAATCACTTACTTCTAGCTTTGGTTTCCCCAAATGCACACAGTAAACATTTCATATGATTATCTAAATGGAAATGTGAGGTAAGGGACAACACTTTCACCTTCTGTTTTGTACAGGTGTGACTGGAGCTCACAGCTCCTGTTTCATGTCAAAGCCCACACCCCAGCCCACAGGTGCTGTCTGCTGCTCTTCCAGTTTACCTCGAAACTTCTTTAGAGATCCAACTCATCAAATAACTGCTGCATTTTATAGAGACACTTAAAATGCATAATTTCTCTTCCTGCCAGTTCCTCTTTGCTATCCTAATGTGACACACCGAGGTGATCAGGAACAGATTAAGCTGAGAATTAGTGATACCAACAGATTTGGACATGCACAGAGGGGAGTGCCAGAGAGCTGATACAGTGTTCAAACCTGCCCCATACTGAAGGCAGTAGTGTTAGTGTGAAGTTGCATATGCATGTGCATGGATACACACTGTTTTCTACAGTAATTCTGCAGATTTGCCAGTGGAAGAAGGCCACCCCACAAGAGGGCAGGATTCCAAATCCAAACTTCATTAGGGAACGTCTGACGGGCCGATCATGAAAAACGTTGGTTTCCTCATTTGAACTTTAATACGCGATCAACCAGTTTAAATACCAGCACCAAATTGAGCACGTTTAATGTTTTCCACCTGTGCATTCTGTACCTTCTAGAATTCAAGTGAGATTAATGTGGTTCTTTCAGATTACACTGGATTAAAAAAAAGTAAATTGTATATATATTCTTTAAGATCAGGTTTTTGAAACATGTTTACAGAATGTTTTCAAAACTTTTATTGTTAATTGTTTATTCATGGAATGTTGATGTTTACTATATGCAAAGAAATGAATATTTAATCCCACTTCTATACACCTCAAATAGTTTCTACCTAAACAAGAAAAATATCGATTAACTGTAAAAGCTTGGTTTGATGTTTTTGTAATCACGTGAATTGTTTAGTTTTTCTTTTTTTTGGTCTTGCATTCAATAATAGTTATTCACTCAATTTGTTGCCAGATTATGACATTTCACAAACTTTATGTCTGGATTAGCCTGTTTATTTTTTGGGCTTCAATTAATGTTAGATTTAGGAAATATATGATGGTAACACAGGGAGATTTGACTAATGTCATCTATCTGCTTTTCATAGATGATGTGGTTCTGTTCCCATCTTTAAATTATGACCTAGCTTTGCAGCCAAGTGTGCGAGTCAGCTAAATGTGAGGCCATGGATATTGATTGGAAAAAAGGTGAAATTCTCTCTGGGTTGGGAGTGAGCCTCCACACCAGATAGAGGAAATTAAGTATACTGACATTTTGTTTGCAGGTGATGGTAGGATGGAGTGAGCGATGGACAGATAGACTGGGACTTCACCTTCAGTAATGATGGAGTTGCTCTGGTGTGGTTACAAAGAAGAAGCTAAACTGAAGTTCTGAACTTTCTGATATGTTCCAACCCTCATATAGTCATGAGATTTGGATAATGACCAGAAGAACAAGTGGCTAAAAGGATCTACCTCCAAAGGGTGGCTGGGTTCAGCTGTCGACATACTTAAGTTAAGAAGCTCCATCCTCTAGAGGGCGCTAAGAGCTCCTCCACATCAAAAAGAGTCAGATGAGGTGGTTTAGGTGTCAAACTAGGATGTCAGGCTGCTTCCTTCTGTAGGTTAAACAGGTTCTGGGAGGAGACTTTTGGTCATACCCAGAACTCACTGGAGGTATATCCTCTCTGACCTGGAAATGTCTGGATTCACAAGGAAAATCTGTTTTGCCAAAGAGGGGGATGCCTTGGTTTTCCATTTGGACCCATCATCTCCACAAGCTTAGATAAGACATGTACAAAATGGATGGATAGATGCATTATTTTGCCTCTTTTTTACCTGGTGACAGTGTATAAAAGCTTGGTGTGTTGAGTGTAATTTGTAACATCCCCTCTCATAATTGAGCCTCTGAATGTGACATAATATTTGACCAGACTGCATTCTCACCTGAGTCTTTCACATCGTTTAAAGAGCATTCCTTTTTGTATGATGGAGCGTGTCACCCCCTCTTAGCATCTGATATGATCACACCTTCTATCTGGATGAGGTAACTGCAAATTATCCTCGTTGTAAGTGAACCTTCATTTTCAGTTTAATGCATGAGCCACACACCAGACATCTGGAGGGCTATGCGTTTATTTGGGTTGTGACATTTAAGGGTATACTCTTACAAGGGTCAATAAACAGCAGAGGTGTGTGCACGTCTGTGTGTACTTACAGATACACGTGTGTTTATGTATCACCACTCATGAGCGCAAGCGCTCCAAAGTGAAGGGAACAAAGGAATTGCATGGATCAGACACAGAGAAGGAGTGTTTAAGAGTGCACCTACCTCCCAGTGTCACAGCAATAGCCTTCATCTCACCTACAGAAACCACAACAGATGAAAAGAGGGATGCTTCACTGAAATGTGACTGATGGCTCCCGCCCACAGGGGAATTCCAACTGAAACCAATTTCATGCTCAAGTTAATTATATTACTCACCAATCTTCACAATTTTTATAGGTTTTGGTCTTGTATACATGTTATTACTGCATCTTATCTATTTTTATGTTTACCCTTAATCTCAGGTAACGTCCTTTGCAAACCTGCAAAACCTCAAACATCAGTGAAATCTGGGAAAATTAGTCACAACAAGCCAGTTGCTTTGCAGACATGTTGCTGTGCATGTTGCATCTCTGTCAACATGTTAGTGTGAAATTTAAGGAAGCAGTTTTAAGGTTTTAGGTAGATAATGTTAAAGTAAGTTTATGTGCATGAGGAGAAAGTTTTTTTACATAAGTAGGCTATAACACATGAATAAATAGAAACATATAGTTTTTCTTTTGTTTTAGTTGCATAAACAGGAAAGATATTGCAAACCTGAAATAATGCAAGTGAAAATAGACACATTTTTTATTATTATTAATCACTACTGATCTATGTGTTAAAGTCATGTTGGCTTTTACCTCTGCCCTCAACAACCTGGTGAGATGACTAATAGTCTGACGAAAATCGGGGGGACAAATTCCAATTTTTGCAGGTGTAATCATTGTATGTAAACTCTCCAGGTCTTAGACTTTACCCTCCATCCATCCGTCCATTTATCCGACCATTCAGTCATCCTTCAAACCGCTCACTAAGGGCATCCAGTGCAGTGCAAGCCTCTAATCTGCGGGCCCGAGCAGCTGCTGCCTTGTGGTTGACAGACACAAGGGCTCTTATTATTGTGCACATATGCATGCTCTAACACACACATAAGAACACTCACACATGCAGACACACACATATATGCAGCATGGTTCTCTCATGTGGTAGGCCAGCTGCCAGTGGCGTGCCTTCCCTCCACCAGTGTGACCCAAACAGCGCTGCTGCAGCTTCTGGCGCTACTGGTAAACTCAGGGGACTTTCCAGCTCAGAGCTGAGAAAAGGCAGATAAATGTGAGATAAATTTTAATTTTTCTACACAAAATGAGAGCAGCAAAGAAAGAAAAGATGTTCGGAATCATATAAGAATCATATAAGGCAATCATGAGCATGATGCAAAAGTGAGAGACAGACTAACGTGTTGCAGCTGATACCAAATGAAGAAAACAAAAGAGGGGAAAAAAGTCTTATTATAAAAGAATACCTTCTGCAGTAGACAGCCCATATTCATTAACAGTAAAAATCAAATGCAAGAAATTAGATAGGATTATTTATATAGTTGTAACAGCCCAACTCATCTTTGCCCAACTATCCCATTCAGACTGCACATCTGCTGGTGAGGTCAACGACTTCTTCCCATGGCAATAGCATGACGATGATGGATTCTTTGGCCGCAGAGGCTTTCTCCGTGGTTTCTTCTCCAGTTTGTCCCTAGTCTCACTCTGTCCATCTTTCTTCTCTTCTCTGATCCTGCAATCATTCATTTTCCTCCTGATATCTGCAGCTATTTCAATCCTAAAAGTTCTCTTTTTTAGTTCTTACCCATTATCTTATATATTTGTCACTTTTTGTTTCACATTTAACTGATCAGGCTCTGATGAGAGCTTGATCTGGCTGAATGGTATCTATAGAACGCTACCATCTGTTTAGCAAAAATTCAGGATGGCACCAAGTAACAGAAAGCCAAAACTTTAATAAAACAAAAAGGCTGATGAAACTGCAAAATATACTCATATTGAACAACTTAACAGGTAGCAGCAGGGAGATAATTGTAGCTAAAGTTTGTCCTTTTGGCTCCAAAACAGCTCATTGCTTGAACAAGGTGGAAACTAGAGCAGGTTTTCTGGAGATGCATCACTACAATGAACAGAAGAAGAACATAAATACTATAACTAAACAAACAAAAGAATAAAACACAGCTCAAAAGTCTAAAACCAAGAAACTTTGAATGTATTTCTGAAGTTTTGCTTGCTTCTAAAACATGTTTTCTTGCAAGAAAAGTCTCAGCAACTCATGTGATCATACACTGTTAAAGTAAAATTCCTCTAAAACCCTAATTTTATTATTTTCTTTGTGTCATTTCTATTTTTACTTAACGTCCTTCATCTACTCTGTGATAACCAGCCTGTGTAACAGCTACACATGGTTCAAGCTGCCACTCATGTTTGAAAATGTTATGGGAACTTGAGCCTTGTCTTATGGTGAGTGTCTGCTTTGAGTCACCATTCTCAAGCCAGTCATGCAGTGAAGTCAGAGGTTAAATGAGGTCCCACCTGCCTCAATGGCAGCAGCCATATTCCCTGCAGTTACAAACTTCTTGTGTGGTTCCTTAGATTGGAAGGGAAAGAGACGGAGGAGAACGAGAGAAAAGCTTCTATATGAAGAGTTATCATTGAGATGTTTAACACACCTTGATTCTGAGATGGGAGTTCGCTGTAATGATATAATTGTATCCAGATGATCTTAATGGGAATCTCTTTCAAGTCTTTTACTTGCACAAAAAAAACTGATTTCAAAGCTTTGAGTTAAGATTATGATCATCTGTTATCATAGTCATGTCAAGTCTTCCTTAACTCAGTTTTTAGACCCCCAACCTCTGACTGTGATGACATGTTGCTAAAATGGTTTAAAAGTCCCACCAGGATTGTCATGTTTGTTGGCTCAAATCCTGCACTCACAATAAAAGGTCAAAACTTTTGGTTTGTAACAGACATTTAATTCTTCCATGAAAGGGAAACGTTATTATGACCTTTTCTGTTTTAGAGCCGCTCATTTCATGATCAAAACATCTCATGTGAGCCATCAGCTGCCTGTACACAAAAGGTTTGCTCAAACTTGGAGCAAAACGTAATAACTATGAACTATGTCAAGAATAATTTCCATCCAGACTAAACTTCTTTTCAAATTGTGAGCTATAAATCCTAATAAAGTAACAAGCAGACTGTCTTTTTTATTTTTTTTATTTTTATTGGATGCCTTTGACGTTTGTTAGGGTTGAAATCATGGTCATAGCAACCATACAGGACAGGGATGCTGATAAAAACATGATTGTGGCATCGGAGAAAGATTGTATTGAGTGAGCCAAAAATCCAAACAGCGAGCAGCAGCGCTGAGAACTCGGTCAATTATTCCATTAAGTCAGCTGGTGCGCTTCATTCGGGCCTGATGTTTTGTCTCCATCACTGTGGTGGGACTTTGTTCCTGGAGAACTGCCATTTAACAGAAATACACACCTAATGTCTGCTGTAAGCTCTTATATAAACCCTTAAAATATGCTACACATGTACTGATCTGCAAATAAATTGAAATTATTTCATTAAAAATATGTTTAGAAAATAGTCAAATATTGTTTGACGAGCACGAATATTGTTTTAAAACATATTCAAATAGATATGTGTGTTCATATTTAGAAAACATAAAAATAATAAATGAAAATGTCTGAAAATATTGTCAAAGATCCACATCTCACCACAAACAGCACCTGCATGTTGTAGACCACCATCAGATGGTAATTTACTACTTTAATTATAGACAGAATACCAGAAAGAGTATTTAACCATAACCCCTGCAGGTCTCCTTGTGGGGTTAAAGAGGGTCACCATCACTCTTAAGAAAACTTTCTGAGCCTGGGAATGTGACGTGTTTGTTTTATGAGGTTCCTTACAAAGAGCTATGGATTCTGTGGTGAAAAAACAAACAAAAAACTTCAGCGTAATCAATAATTAAACACAGAAATCCAACTTTTATTAAACTCTTTATTTAAATACAAGGAAAATGTATATATACCAAAATGTTGGTATAGAGAAAAGGTAAATTATGCCATTTGCTGCTGATGAAATAATATTCATATTTAAAAAAAACATGCTGAATTAAAAACACGTGAAGAACAACCAACTAAAAGCATAAAAGACAACTAAAAATCAATTGTATAGGCTATTGGTGGTCTTCGAGAGCCACTGTCCTTCATGTTTTAGGTGTTTCTCTGCATAAACACACCTGATCTGAATTTGTGGATTATTAAGAAGCTTATGTGGCCTTGAAGGCACACTAAGGAGGTAATTCAACATTCAAATCAGGTGTGTTGAAGCAAGAAAACAACTTTGGCCCTGTCCCAATACCCACACTGCAGCTTACGCTCCTCCACAAAGTGCACTTGGTAGAAGTGCACGTAAGGGTTTGAGCACATAGTAAACAAGTGCACAATAATTGCAGCATTGGGACAGTGATGATTGCATCATCGACCTGCGCCCCGGTGACATGGCTGTTTGTTCTGTTTTACTGCAAAAAATGATTTTGAAACTGCAACAAGTAAATATTATGAGGAAAATAAAGCAGAGGAACCAGAGGAGACATTTGTTCTGAAGGGGCACTTGATCCATTCTGCTACCTTCTCGCAAGATTCTAATGCAGCAATGGATTATGGGTAATACCCTTGGCTGAAGTCCACACCGATGCATAGCAAGGGTAGAAAAGGGGGTGGGGACAAGGACCGGATTCTCCACTCTAGAGAATCGGGACACCCCACACTCGCACACTTCTGCAGGAATGCGCAATTGAAGGGCACAAGGGTGAAAACTAGGTGAAACTGCAAGTATTGGGACAGGGCCCAGAACATGCTGGAGACTGTCCCTCAAGATTGCCCACCTCTGGTGTAAGTTAAAACTCAAGCTTTTTCTCACAACATGAAAAAATTCAATAAAACTAAAAAGCTGCAGAATGCAGAAAACATCCACTTGTTGTTAGCATCGAATGGTATTTGGGCTTGTTCGAATTCTTTCTAAATTACTTTCCCACCGTATATAAATATATGTTTCTTTTAGATTTCCAAAATATTTTGAAACCAACCAAAACCACAGCAGCATCGACCAGATTCAACCAACATTTCTTAGCTCGAAAAAAAAAAAACATTAATGGTCTGAACCCCTGCACAGTTCCATATGCGTTTGGTCAAACTGAGCATCTGTTGGGCATGTGTGTGTGTGTGTCTATGTGGTGTGTGTGTAACTTAACATACAGAAACCATGAGCATAACTGTGTGTGTTGTGCCTGTTGTGTTCATGAGTGAGTGAGAGTAGTGTAAGACTGCCTATGTTTTGGTGTGAGTCTGTTGATGCTGTGGGTGAGCCGGGTGGAGCTAAAGACCCTGATGTGGTTGCCTTAGCAGCCCTTCAGCACATGGCAGTGGGGGCTGCATCACCAAGAATGTCTGGGAAACTTATGTTTGTGTGTAAGTGTGAGTTTGTTTGCATGTGTGTGTGTGTGTGTATGTGTGTGTACATTATGACTTTTAATGGGCTGACGTGGCCAAACTGATCATTATGTGTTTGTGTGTCATGACGATTGCTCGGGAATATTTGCTCCAGATACAAGAAACAGCTGTCCTGCTAATCCCCCATGGTACACCACCATCATAATCAATCTTACGCAAAATATATATTTCTCTTTCGGTGTGTATAATGATTTCTGTCTGTGTGCTTTCTGTTTTCTACCAGATCCTATGTGGCACACAACAGTTGTTTTGTCTGGTTTTGCATAAAGATAGTGGACTAGCTTGACCCTTGACAGTGTGTTCTTATTCAAACTGCTTTTCTTTTATTCAGTTTTGCTTTCTTATAAGTTTGAATCAAGTGCAGCTTTTGCTTTTTATACGGCACACTTTTATTAAATGTCATGGATGACTGCTTTGTGACTTTAAAGTATGCAAGATGAGGTTGATTTCCCTTTTTTTTGCGTTATGATATTTTGTGGACATTCTGGCATATAAAAACACGAAGGAACACTTTTGCACATTTAGTATTTTTATTAGTAAAAATCAAATACTTCAATAAACAGCTCTGCTTTTAATCTCTTCCCTTTCAACATGCCCTTTGTGTGCTAACCTGTTGAATGTTACAAAACAGATGTAAACGTCTGCATTTCTTAAATCATAAAAATATTATGAAAAAAATTACAATTACTGCTTGGTAATGAAAGCACATCTTTAACAAGAATCACGCCTTCTTATTTGTGCAGCCTAGCCTGTAGCTGGTATAGGACATATATAATATTACCAAAATAACTTTGTTAAGTGCCGTGGTATCATTTATCTGTTTCACAACACACAACTCTGTAAATTGTGGCTATGACACATGTCGAGGTTCTCCACACAGTCCTGTGGCGGTTCCCCAAGTGGTTCCCCAAGCGGTTCCCTGAGTGGTTCCCTGAGTAGCTCTGTGGTGTTTGGTCTTGGAGCAGCTGCACAGAGTCATAGCCGGTCCAGTGTTGACTTGATTGTTCTGCTTCCAAAAAGTCAACCAGCCCAGGCAAATGGAGTTCAGCTTTTCCAGAAATCTCGGGCTCTCGGGATAAAACATTGCTGCTAACAGGCAGCCCCGGCAGGCAGGCAGCGGTCAGCACAGCTGGGAGGGGAAACACCCTCCCTGTGGCTTCCCTCTCATGACAAATATTAAAGACTGGGCCTTACTCCTTGGCAGGTTCTTCCTCCGTTTATTTGCGTGCCAGTTTGTGGTGTAAATGAGCGAAAAAAACACACATGTATCACTGGACACGAAATTATTTGTGTTAAATATCTACAAGAGCTCTGTTAAATCCAGAAACCCAACAAACAGAAGAACATTAAAGCATCCACAGCTGTAGAAACACTTTCAGTTGCACACTTTTATTTATTTCCCATCATTCCAAACTGTTAAAACATGGGAATACATTTATTAAAAGGGGTTTGCAGAAACCATTGGAGACTTTTCCATCAAAGCTTCAGCAGACAGATTTTTTGTCCATTGCCTTGGCTTTGTCTCTGCTTTGCGAGCCATCTCTTATTCCTTTAGTTTTTTTTTTTGTCTCACAATTTATTGGATGAGTAGCTGTGTGTCTTCAAAGGCAGAGCAATATAAATGGAGCTTTACAACCAGAACACAATGGTTAATTGCACTGAGGGTGATGACTTAACTGAGATCACAAGACACCTCACAAACTGTTGTTAAGTTTATTGCCACCTTCGGACAGCTCGACAGAAACTCACATTTAGGACTTCAAACTTTGTTCAAGTTAAAACTAATTTTCAGATTGAACCTTAACGTGACATATTAGCTCCCAGCTTCTAATATTCTCAATTAAAGGCGTGCAAAATTTACAGATAGGTCATAGTGCACATTAGTGCTGAAGTGTGTAAAGGAGGGTTTAAAAAAGAAACTTGGTATCTCATCATCGCCTGCTGAAGGAGCTATTTGGAGAGTGGTGAAGACGTAAGGAAAGAGAGATGTTAAGAGGCTTCCGAGTGCTTCATCCATGCACTCTGTCACTTTCAGTTCCTTCACTTTGCTAACAGCCTCCTGGGTGTAATAGACCTGTTTAAACAATCTCAGCATGGAGAAGAAGAACAGAGAAACAGAAAGCGAGAGGTGAGAACAGAAAGGTGAGCAGAGTTCAGCATAAGGTTGCATTTGTTAGGACGGTTTTTGAGACAGGGTTTGGGGTGATAGAGAAAGCATCAGAGTTTGAAAGTCAGGCTCATTTTCTCCTTATATTGTGCAGAAGGACATCTGGAAAGCAGGTGTTATAACCAGCTGTGATAGAGAGAAGAGCATGGGGAACTACTCCCTCTACAGGTCATGAGGAAGCATTACATTTTGTGCAGGTTGGAATCATGACCAAGTAGATAAATAACTGTTAATAATTACACAAAATGGTTTATTAACTCTAATAATACACTGTTTTATGTTTGATCTCTTTACTGCAAAGCCAGACCAATTATTAGAAATTATAAAATTATGTTTCACATCAACTGAAACTATAAAAATGTCATCAGTGATTTATTTTGGCTCCTAAAGGTGTCCATCAGTCAAGAAAAAACACAGATGGTGGAATGTTCTAATGTTTTTAAATCTATTTCCCCACTCGGACAAATAAAATATTTTTGATTTGATTTGATTGACAGTCTCTGACCTTGTTTAATAACCTATTTTCATCCATGCCATAACTGGTGTAACTTTATTTGTAAATTGCTCAACTGTCCTCTGTAACATATACTGTATTGCTTTGTTTACTCTGGCATTTCTGTTCTTCAAACTATTCAATTTGCAGCATGTGTGTGTGTGTGCACTGCACAATCTGACAAGCCTGTTGTAAGACTGTTGCAACACTATAACAGTATCAAATGACAAGCTGAAGTATGTTTTTGGAACAAATTAATAAGTGAATACTTGTGCTGTCAATCAAGATTAATCACAAACTTATATTGTTGTGTTTGAGTTGGGTAAATGTTTCTCAGATGACAGCATTTTCTAGGATAAATAATTATGTCAGTGACACAAAAGAAATAAATGATAATAACTGATATTAAATTTCTCCTGCCGAAAAAGTTCCAAAACAACTCCTGTGTTTGATCATTTGTTTCTCAGATGTGGAAAATAAAAACTCAAGTGATGCAAAGTTGTGACAAAGTGACAACTGTTCATATTTATTTTTGTAATTATATTAATAATTGCTTTAAGTGATGCCTCAGGGACAAAGCTTCAGCAAGAAATTACACCTAAATTTACGAGACCATATAGGTTCCTGCACGAATCTCACTTCACTCAGTTGATGATGGAAGTGTTTAAGCAGTAATTAAAGTTGTAGTCTCGTCTGAGTTTAGTTGTAGAGCTGTTGCTCAACCAGTCCTTTATACATGTCAAACAGTTAATGAAAGAGGACGATTTATGGACCTCAGTGAGTTTAAATGAGCTATATATTCAAAGATCATCAGAATAAAGGTGATAGGAAATGTTATTGAACTGTTAGGTGATCTGACTTCAAAGAAGAGCATATAACAAAAACAAAAAAGTTCCCAGAACAGAACCCTGATGAACTTCATGACTTCATATTAGTGATACTTGTACGTAAATTGTCGCAATCCAATGTAACGGTCACGCTCTGACTTTATTCTGAGTATCGATATTTTCAAGGCCAGAGTCATTGAGACCCAACAGTTGTTCAAAGTAGATTAAGCAACAATTTTATTGGTCAGATCTGATGAGTCTGTATGCAGAATAATACAATATAATCAACCAATAGGTGAGTTTTTAATTGTTTTAGATCCACAATCTTGTAAGAACTTGAAATTTACAAAGTTACAGAACCCAGACAGTTGTGTAAAATTCTTCTAAGACCAAAATAAAAAAATGTAATGAGATGTGATCAGGGATTATAAACCCAAATAGAGAGAGATAATCTCTAGATAACGATTTCTTAGAAAGCATAAACATTTCATTCACTATTCAGTGTATTTAAAATAGTAGTAATAAAGGTTTGATGAAATCCTGAGGTTAAAAACACTTCTACGTTTATTTCACAATCATTATTTTAAAAAAAACAGACGAACTTTAAAGGTTCTTGATATTTTTCCATTGCCTGTAGGTTTGTGTGCCTCCATGTGTGAATTTGTGTCCATGAATAGATGCATCACACATTCCGGGCCTCCATAACCCTGTGTAATAAGCTTCACTTTGCCGTGCCCTAAAGATGAACTTAGAAATCAACGTCATTTGACTTCTTAACTTTTGACATGGCTGCCAGTCAGCATCAGCAGCTAAATGTAACCAGATCTGCTGCCCTCAGAGGATCTTCTCTCACCCTGTCTCACTTATAACCTTCTTCTTCTCTTTTTCTTACTGCTCTGTCTTATTCCTTCTCATCTTCTCTGTGCAGTCTCCTACTGCTTGTTATAGTCAGGTAAATCTGTTTCATATGACTTTGTAAATGGGGCCCCACATGTTCAAAAGTTAACACCAAATTTGAACATAAAATAACGTTGACAAATGATTCACTCATAACTGATCCTAGCTATAGAATTTATTATCGCTCTTGTTTTAAACCATCTCTATTTATCAGTCTCGCTTTCTAGTCTCCAAATCCTCTCAGCTGTCTTGTAATTTAACATGTTTTTGTGTAAAAAATTGTCTTTTGAAGATGCACAAATGAGCACCTTAAATGTTTTCGCCTCACTAAGAAATCACAGTTTCAGACATGTAGGAATGACATGGTGTGTAAAAAAAACTTGAACATTTATGCTAAAATATGGTGTATTTGTGTCATAGTTGACCAAATATTGATCACCTCAAATTAATGCAAAAGATATGATTCTGAATTTTCCACCTTTTAATTTTTTTCCAAGCCAAATGCACCATTTCACAGAGCGTTTGACATGACCTGATATCATCACATCCATGCCTCATTCATAAAAGACAAGCTGATCAAAAACTTCCAGCACTCCTAAGGGCCACTGCTGGGTTTACTGGAGGTCATTCTAACCCATGAAAGCAGAGGGTCATGGGAAGCTGAAGCATTTGGCTCGCCTGGATAGGAACTTCACTGACAGGTTCTCTTGGAGGATATTTGTAAAACGGCCAACCACCGATACCACAGCAAAGAGCAGGACCCGGTGACTGCAACGCACATCACAAGCCAAGAACATGGTGAGCACATCATGACCAATGATCTGAACGAGGAAGAGTGAGGCCTCTATTCTGGGTTTGGACTTGGGCAGGGTGTGTGTTTGAGGGAGCAGAGGAGAGTGTGTGTGCTTGTGTTTTAGTGGGTTAAATTGGTTTGATTACATTTAGAGATAGCAATCGGCTCCATTCTGCTCACTGCTTTATTGTGTTTGATGTCCGATGAGTTTCCAGATGGAGCAGCCTAACAGGCAGAGTCACACACTGTTCATCGGGGTCTCAAACGGGCCACCGTTTAACCAACAAAGTCTGTGTAAGGTCTTATTTAGCCCACACGTGTAAGAATTTTAACCCGACTTCTTTTCTCATCCTGTAAATTTGTCTTTTTGTATCAGTCCTGATTTATCACACGTTTGGTGGCAAGTGGTTATCTTCGTAAGAAAACACATTTGGAAACGCTCTGTCACTGTTTAGGGTGGGAGAAGAGCGTGTGTGTCTGGGAGCAGTTGTGGTGAGAAGGTACAGCTCACACACACACACACACACACACACACACACACACACACATGCAAATGTTTGACTCAGTGCCATGGAAACAGGCAAAGTTTGGTTGTGATAGTTTCTCTCTCTCTTTAATTGTGGGGAAATGGGTTTCAGATGTTACTGAGCGACTGATCACTTTGGGTACCGCTCAGCCCCGTCATGTCCTCCCAAACCACATCAAGGAGACCGAGGCCCCTTGTGGGACGATAGCAGCCCAGAGAAGAAGACCCGCTGTGGGACCTGAAACGCTCCTCTGGGTGCCCTTTGCAAAAACAAAATCCACATTAGCAGCAGCCGTGTGATGTGTCCATGTTAGGTTATGTTGATCCCCACAGTAAGAAATGTGATGCAACTACACCAAAACATGGAAAACACATGAGTTTTTAAAAAACTGCTGTTATATATTTATTTATAAAATATATTTAATGTAAAAAAATATAAATAAATTCTCACTCTAATTTCCTGGTATCACTATTTTTGGCGTATATCTGCTTATCTGTGGTGATAACTTTAAAATTTGCTAATACATTGAATGTTTAATATAAACTGTGTTCCACATATTTACAGCACCTGTTGAAGAGATGACAGACCACTGTGGGTGTAACAAACCCACATTCCAGTAATAGAGCCATTTGGTTGCTTTGGTTTGTTTTCCTTGGATGACTCCTTATCCCTGGGTGAATGCTGGTAATTTTCATGGGAGAAAGTAGGGTTGATGTCATGTGTTTCAGCTTTCTGAGCAGGAGGGAGACATACCCTGACACAGACATGAGAGATACTTGGTATGCAATGCTGCCCTCTGTTGATTAATGATACACTTTTAGATTTTTTGCATGATTATCACTGAGGTTTAAAGGTTCTATCATGCAGCTGCTTACTGTAATATAATCTGCAAAAACATTGTATTTGCACACCTTATTCTGCAGTTGATGATTCTGTTGAAGGGGTGTGCAACAGGAAAATAAAGGAGACAAATATGATCATGAGTAGCAAAGTTTGAGTGATGCACAGCATTGTTATTCTCTGTCTTAAATTGAGAAAACATCCCAGACTTTTGGATTATTGAGTCAGAATAGACTTTTTCCCCCTTCATCAAGTGCAAGTTAACCTATATATTTTCTGTTTTGGGTCATGCAAAAAATGTCAAATTTTGTCAAATTCTTATTTTTCAGATTGGAGCAGAATATCAACAGGATCAGCTATAACTGATTAATTCTTCAGCTAACTGCTGGATAGAAAAGTTTGCACCAGCTGAGAGTGATCAGGGGTATGAAAGCTGCATTTAGGTTAAAAAAAATTAAATTTATAATGTTAAAAACCAGTGCTATAAACTGGATAAACACAATATATTCTGCTTAAAAATGTTGATTTTAATTATAATATCACATATATGAAGAGGACAGCAGCATTGCCAAACTAAATATTGATCCTTCTAGGTTTCCCCTAACAGCTCAGTGTCTATCACATGCATTTGTACCTTTTTGCAACATCTTTGAGCTAATATGACAAATGGAAAGAGCTGAAGAAGGTGGGAGGGATAGGAAGTCAGTCAGTCAGCCACCAGTTGGATGTTTCAGCCAGCTGGCCAGCAGCCACAGGACTGCAGAGCTCTCCCTGATCTCCAGCTCAGTGAAAATACAACAGCCACAGGCTAGAAGAGGGGTAATGAAAAGAATCTGTTCACGCTTAGGCTTTCTCTGAAGTTTTGAATTTAGCAAATAAAATAAATACAGATTGTATTTTTATATTTATTTTTAATATCACAGCATTAGCTGGTGAGCTGGACTTTTACCTGCAACTTTGCTGGGTATTCTTATAAAGAATTTAAATGTTTGTTTTTATAAAGCTAATATTTAGTCTTATTTATATTTTTACTCTCCAAAAATCCTAAAAACCATTGACCTTTAACCCTCTGTCCTTTGGGCATGAGAAAGTCAGAGACACAAACATAAAAACATCTGTTCCCCATATTCTGTGATTCCTCTAAGAGGTGCAATCCAAGGTTTCTCCAAGCGGGCCATCATCATTTCACTCTTTGTCTCTGTCTTTGTTCTTTTTCAGTAGCTCCTATTGAGCATCAAAGCTCCACACACTGCTCCTAAGGAGCTGAACTCCCCCGACTGTGTAAACATTGCTCAACTCCTTTCCAGCTGAGAAACTGATTGAATTTGAACCTGCGTGTGAACTTAGCATCCGCATTTGGCCTGTGCTGTATAATATTCACTTTAGTTAGCATCTAATTTACCTTAACAGGTGGAAATAACTCATAGATCAAGTCTGATGTGCATCAGTCATTTCTAGTGTCATTTAGTGTTTATTTATTTCAAAACCATGGCACCTGAAAACAAATATTGATGAATCATTAAGCTGGAAGATAGAATATATTCCCAGCTGCTGCTGATTTAAATTTGGAAACAATTTTCCTGGAGGTTTAATGGGGTCTCAGACAATAAGAACGTCAGAGGAAATGCTAAACAAGAAACAACAAAGAGCAGGGGAAGGGCTGATTGCAGGAGAACAAAGAGGGGTTGGTAGAACTAGACGGTATGTCATCAAAGGCAGTGGCTGATGACAAGTGCAGAGCGTGTGTGAGCAACAGGGGGGTGTGGTTGCTGCTTGTTGTGGGTTTATCTATGGGGACTTTTATAAATCGTGTTTGTCGTTTGGCACAAGGACCAGACATTGTGGATATACTTTGTCTATTAGTGCATCTAAACACACTTGAGTGCATGCACACAGCACACAGCTGCAAACCTAGATAAAATGTTGCTTTACATAAAAAGGTGGACAATAGCACCACCCGGTGGGCCTTGATGGTAATGTCATTAAACCTGTGTTTGGTGTTCTGTAAACCTCATCACGTGACTGCATTCTGTAGCCTGCGTTCTCACTGGGACCTGTGCAAGTTTCAAAACAATAAAAATCACACTATGATGTATCTTTGTGTAACTAAGAGTTGCAGCTTGTTAATTTGTTTAAATATCTGCGAGTTTTCTCAGATTCCATTCATATGAAAAGGTCATATTTTCATAATGTTACACTTATTAGGAATCCGCTGTCA
Source organism: Callopanchax toddi (assembly GCA_006937965.1). Lineage (NCBI taxonomy): Eukaryota > Metazoa > Chordata > Actinopteri > Cyprinodontiformes > Nothobranchiidae > Callopanchax > Callopanchax toddi. The sequence goes on along the minus strand of SSNR01000037.1, from coordinate 3,756,769 downwards.
TTCATTCTATATTTTCACAAATAAATTAAACAAGTTGGTTTCCCACAGTCTCAACAACACCTAAACCAGATTAATAACTTTATATAAAAAGTACTAAATCAAATCTTATGATTACAGGGTCTAAATGTGAACTTTTACATTTAGAATTTTTTTTACAGCCAAATCAGGTGTCTGATCATATTTACTGTGTCTTGTAATTTCTAAAGCTTGCTCTTTGCACGTTGTAGAATAATTTTAGCTGTTTGCAATCTATTTTATGTGTTGTTTTTATGGTCTGTTTTTTATCTTCTGGCTAACATCTGACAGAATTACAGTACATGCATTGTCCCTATTATAATAAAAATGTCAAATAAAAAATTACCTATGGGAGATATTATCAATTTATCTAGCGCAGATACTCAAAATTATCACATTTTTGCAATCAATACCAAACTAGCATTTAGTTTTACCTTTAGAAAGACAATAACATTAATATTTAGCTGCAAAATAAAGGAAAATGTTTTAAAGTAATTTTAAATTATGATTAAAAGCTAATAATAAAGGTAATACATTAGTGATGTCAGCTCCAAAGCTAACGTCTCAAAATTTAATGAAAGATATATTTAATAATAATGAATCATAGATTAGTTCTTTGTTTCAAAGTTAGTTTTTTCACATTTTATTGAGATAATCAACTGTCCTCTCAATTTACCCTCTTTAATAATCATCTGTTCCCTCTTAAATTATTGCATCTGAATATTTTTGCTTACTCTTTTTAATAAAATAGCAGTGGTAATCTAATTTAGTATTGCATTTGTTTATTTATTTAAGTACATGTAAGTAAGTGTAAAGTGCGCCTTTCACAGACATGGTCTGTTTTGAGTTGAGATTATCTTCTTTTTTTTTTTTTTACCATGTCAGAGCATGTGTGTGTGTGTGTGTGTGTGTGTGTGTGTGTGTGTGTGTGTGTGTGTTTTCTCCATTCTGTTCCTGTTTTAAACAAACACAGCTATTTCTTCAATATTATTTGTAGTTGCATGAATTTGTTAAAGAGAGGATGGGCAAAGAAATAATGATTTGACAAATCTTTACTAAACATTCTTAATTGTTTTGGTGGAAACATGCTGATGAACTTAGAGTATCATACACGATCTCCTAAAACCTTTTTATTGCTTTTTCTTCCCTTGTGGTCTATGTTCTCTAGCCGTAGCTCTTAGAAATATGACTGAATAAATACAAGTGATCCTAAATGAGCTAGATTTTAATGACGTATGTGACATTAAGAATGTGGGAGTTATTTTAAAGCATGTGGAAACAGGATGAGTGAATCCTGCAGACGCACAAATGTTTGTTCAGATTGTTGTATATCTCCCAATGACAGGTTGACTCAGAACCACCCCATTCAGCAGCTCTAACAATCCTGCTTTGTTACAGTTGGGAAAGTATGTGAATATCAAGAGTGTGTGACATGGTGTGTGTGCATCAGTAACTCCACGGCTGTGCAGCTGCAGACAAGAAGAGGGGAGTCCGTCTTTTTACAAGTCGGCAACATTCACAGTGACCCACCTGTTTGCCTTTGTGTGTGTGTGTGTGTGTGTGTGCATGTGTGTGTGTGTGTGTGTTATTTGGATATTCCCACCTGTCAGCTCTCTTTAGATTGTATTTCGTCTCCACCTGCCGTGTCAGCACTGCTAATCCCTCCCACCAGGTTTGACAGACAAGTCTGAGATAAGAGACGACACCCGATCCTTTTACTTGAGTTTGATGTGCTGAACACACACAATCACACACACACACACACACACACAGAGAGAAATTCTTCACAGGGTGCTCATGAAACACAGACTTATAGTCAAGTGAGAAGTTGAAAGATATTTTATTTGCTGCTTTTGACATTTCAGACTAATCTGTGAAAAGTATTTCTTTGTTTTTTCATAATTATTTGTGGCAAAGCTGCCTATCAAAACTACATCTTCTATGATTTCTATAGAGACTTGTAGATGGTGGAAAGTTAATTGTTAAGCAATACTGACAAAAAATAATAATGCTAATTTATTTTATGAGTGTGAAAATGTGAAAATTTATTTTACCCAGGGTAAAAATACATAAATAATTTAAGAGAATCTGATTCATTAGGATAATTGTAGCAACTTAAATAAATGTGTTGCTAAAGCTCTTCAGCTTTTACTGCCCTCTAGTGGTCAAGTGTCACTGATTCGCCTGTTTTAAAACTACTGGGTGGAAAATAGTCCACTTTGCTTTTAGTATTGAAACCTGAATATTAAATTAAAAGAAAAAGTTACAAATTAATTTACCTGAAGTAAAGCATTCATAATTTTAGGTTGCAAAATGTTTGTCATCTTGAGAAAAAAAGAAGAAAAAAAGGTAGAGTGTGCAGTTTCACTAAAACACCACCAGGAGGCAAACTTTGCACATGCAGTGGGATGAAAAAAAGGTCATTTTATAGATGTTGCTGTATCCAGAACATTTATACAATAACACATTTTTTAAATAAGATTTTGTCAAACAGTCAGACTAAATGATGATTGCTTGATTTACAATGTTACACATTCAGTTTTTGAATTGTTTATTTTATTACTAAAAGATCATTCAAATAAATGACTATTTCGATAATTTTGTGAGTTACTAAATGTTCACTGTTAGGTTGATTTCCATATTTTGTGTTATTTTTCCTGCAATGAATGACCTCAATGAACTCCAAGAACATCAAAAAGTTTGTGGAGTTTTTTTTTTTTTTTAAATACAGTATAAAACCTTTTTTAATCACCACAAATGCATTTAAATATTGGAGGAACTGTATACAAATGTGTTTCTTTTTTGTTGCATGTGGGTCTAATGACATCACTAGATGTTTGTTCTCACAGCATCTGTTATTTTTTTATGTTACATTCCTTATTTTTGCACATCCTTCCAGCTGTTTCTGACCAATCAAAAATGCAACAAGTCTTGCAGAAATGTAGCTGAACTTCTTGTCACGTTATAAGTAAATAAAATTGGATTTATAAGGATTCAAGCTACTTAAATGAACACTCAGATTCTCTCCTCCCTTTACTGTGAAAATGTCTCATTTTTGCACTTATGACTAACTGCAAGCTTTCACACCCTTGTTTCTGTCGTGCCTTATTCTCATGATTTTCCCTAAAGAAACATTGAACTAACATGTTTTCTAGTCAGTAACTGCTTAGAAACATAACGTTTTCAGTGGTATTGCTGGTTTTTATGGATGCTTCTAACATGTCTGTATATGTTTGTAAACATTTAAATTTACACAATTCTGGTGTATATGTCTAAAAAAACATGTGAATTATCAGAAAGAAACTCATGTTTTCTGTTTCACAACATTTTAGTTATACCTTTGTTTTGTTCTGATCTCATCCCCTTATCAAAAAACATGATTCAGACTCTTTATTATGATGTATATTCATGGAGCCATGGAAGATTAATTCTGCCTGGTAATGCAGTGAGATTGTTCCTCTGTCACATCCAGCTGCAGGCTGTTTGATTTGTAATGAAAGAGCTCCATTTGATCATCTGATCTGTGATCAAACACCAGCATGATCAAAAGGGTTTGTGGGGAAACAGGAAGCAATTCGTCGTTCTGGGATGTTACGGCCTTTTATCTTATATCAGTGTTTTATCTTTGCAAAGTTTGGCTTGAATAACTTTTCTTACCAACGTATTGCCTTGTAGGGATTTTTATATAAGAGCTGCATTAAATTTAATATTCTTCATTATTATTATCAAGCTTTTTGGTCTAAACACCAAGCCAGCTGATAAAGTTGCATGAAAGCAATTACTGAATTGACATGTTCACCACATCATGCAGCAGGTGGGTAAATCCATTCATGTGTTAAATGAGATAAATGACTAAAAATCAGAGGTTACACAGAGGATTTGATAAAGAAGAACAAACAGAAGAGGATGAGAGAGAAGTTATCAAGATGAGAAGTTGGTGAAAATCTTGAGGGAAAAAGAATAGGTGATAATTAAATTATACCAGGAATGCTGATGACACAGAGAAAGTTGAGGACAATCAATGTGACTAAATTGCAATACAGTTAGCATTGAGTGGTGCTCAGTTTGTTCAACTATTTAGGATTTTATCAGCTTTAACAGATAACAATAAGTAATCACATGCTAGTTTATTGTGCTTGTTTTTTCTTTTAATCTAAAGTGACATAAAAATCTAGTTTTGTGTAAAAAGCCACAAAACTGCATAAATTAGTCATCTCATATCTGTCAATATACATCACCCCTAAACCCCTAAAGCATGTTTAAGTGTAAATAATTTATTGGCAACATGCAGAAGACAAAAATAATTGAACATAAATCTACATGATTTTTTGGGAAGATTGTTAAGGATTTTGCTTCACATTTTCTCTGTTTTTCCATTGCAGCTTCAGTGCAAAGATCAGACAGTCATGTAACTCAATGGAGGCGTGCCAGCTGAGTGTAATTGGATCACCTTCGGGATCCTAGGGAAATGCAGCACATTCAGCTGAGGATGGAGCTGTTTCCATTCATCAGGAAATCAAAACACATGATTCTAATCAGTATTTAAAGTCCCCTTTCCTGACAAATCATGATATTTGGTAACTGGTGTGAGGATTTGACATCTTTAGGTTATTGTGTAAAGAGTCCAGGCTTCAGAATTTACGGATAAACGCGGTTAGAAGGGAACATGATGTTTAAATAGCAGCGATGATCCACATTAACTGGTGCAGAAAAGCTTGACCTGCAGTAGCTTGTATTATGTTCTATCAATGGCAGGTCTAAAAACAACACCCTTAATGATTGGGTCATTGATTCGCCTTCTGATTGGTCCGCTCTGCTGCCGTTCAGCGTCTGCGCTGCTGGTTCGTTTGGATTTACGCATAGCGGCTAATCTTCGTTTCAGGTTACAGACGCATAGGATTTGTGTCGCAGAGCCGAGACGCAGAGAGCGCATCAGTTGGAATATTACTTCGCTCATCAGGGAAATCAGCTCCTTTCTCCTCCATAAACGTGTAAATGGAGTTTCAGTCGTCGTCGTGACTGCTGTTCGCCGCCTCTCACTCTGCGGAAGATTCTGCGGTGAAGTTGCCGCAGCATCCATCCCCACGGCAGCGCTCTCCTTTCGCAAACATGGGTACCGTCCTCTCCATATCCCCCGCGACTAAAAAGGCGTCTATCATGGACACCGAGGTCGCAGGAGACGGACTCAAGAACGACAAGAGCCTCAAGAGGCACTCGATGTTCGTGTCGCTGTCCTGGAAAAAGCTGGTGGCCAATTCGGCCAAGAAGAGCGCAAAGAAAGTGACCCCGAACCCGCTGCCCGCCCGCGAACTCCCGTCCAGCCAAGTGGCGCAGCTCAACAACGAAAACATCCGGAAAACGCACCAAAACGAGGAGAAGAAACCAAAGGCGCCCATCCCAGTCCCGGTGCCCACGGTCCCCACGCAGAACAGCGACGGCGTGGTCCATAACGGGAGGCTGTCCTCGGTCCAGAAGCAGCCCAGCAGCTTCTCTCTGGTGTCCCCCAGACGGATTGTCATCCAGGCGTCCACCGGGGAGCTGCTCCGTTGTTTGGGGGACTTCATGTGCCGCAGGTGTTTTAAGCTGAAGGAGTTAAACAGTGGAGAGGTGGTGCTCTGGTTCCGGAACATTGACCGGACTCTTTTGATGCAGGGCTGGCAGGACATTGGCTTCATCACGCCGGCCAACGTTGTGTTCGTGTACCTGCTGTGCCAAGACACGATAACGGACAGCATCGACAGCCCGGCCGAGCTGCAGGGCGCCTTCCAGACTTGCCTCTACCTCGCCTACTCCTACATGGGCAACGAGATCTCCTACCCGCTCAAGCCCTTCATCATCGACTCCAACAAGGACGTTTTCTGGGAGACGTCGCTCCGGATCATCGACCGGATGAGTGCCAAAATGCTTCAGCTGAACGCAGACCCGCACTTTTTCACCGAGGTCTTCCAGGACCTGAAGAACCAGCGCGAATCCAGCGAGTCCAACCTGGACCGCTGACACGGAAACGAAGCGGACAATTTAAGGACATGAATGTAAAACAGGTGACCGCGAAATCACGGAACGGAAAGGCCCCCCCCCCCCCCCCCCCCCCCCCCCCCGCCGAGGGTCTTCACTGGGCTGAATATACCATCATAATGTTACACAACTTCAATATGGTGTTTAGGTTACAGTAGGGACTTTTAACCATGCATGCCGAGTGTATATCGTCCTATTTTGTCTTGTTCCGGGGAGTAACACGTTCTAATAGACTCTCATATCCTCATTTCGTACAAGATTAGCCTATATCACGAGTGAGTGAATGGATGCTGTGAGGTGAGGTCCGAACCAGGACCAGAATAGATCTGTGAGTCGAGTTAAGGAGGCGGAGCTGTCCAAGGTGCTGACCTGTACAGCCAGTGCTGCTTGGCTCCAGGATGCTGGAGTTCTTCTTCACACCTGAGCCAAGATGGCTTAAAGGTACCACAATCAGCCCGGTACACTTTCAGCACCTAAGCCTAAGCCTTGTAAGTAGAGTTAATTCATTGTGTGTTTTTTTAAAAACGTCTCAGTCAGCTGATAGATAAGCTGCTGAACACGTAACAGATATAAGAGCTGTCTGAGAGAGCAAAACAAACAAACAAACAAACAAAGAAATGATTGCACATATCTTTATTTGGGTAATCATTCATTTATATCACCTGAGTGGTATATTCAGCTTTAAGCTTCTCTTGAAAAATTAAAAGATAGGTCATGATCTCATTTCCAATCTCTCCATTGAGTAGGTTGTTAGCTAAAAAAAGAGGAGCAGAAATTAAATTCTGTAAATACCGGCTGCTGATTGGTCAACTGGAAACTGAATTGAATGTACAGCTTTCATAAAGATTTGCTTTTAAATCTTCTGAGTGCCAATTGTAAAACAAAATGGCCTGTAACGTTATGGTTTACATGTACATATCCCATATATTTTATTTTTTATTCCTCTTTTGAAGGTAGGGGTTTCTGACTTTAGTTTGAGCGTCACAAACAAAACACAGCCTGATGGTCAAAGGATACTTTCGCCCTGTTCTGCAAAATGAGTCTCAATCACTTTCTGTCATTTTGTTTGATCAAAACAGCTGTAAAATTGATTAATAGCTGTCAATTGCACATGTCTTTGCAGTATCTATAAGCTAAAAGCGATCTGACTGACTTTGAAACCAAATTTAAAGAAAAGAAAAACCTGCTTGTTGAGTCCTTTGGTCCCTCTGAGAGACCATTGTGGTGTGTTGTGAATCCGTTGCTTCGAAAGTGAATAACGACGCTGCTATTTTGCACAGCTGTGAACAAATGTTGATGTTTTTTGCACAGTGGTATAAACCGATGGTGATGTACCAGTGTTTTCTCTCAGGCGCTGGAATGCTTTGCCATTAGGTTTGCAGTGATTGCCACCAGCTCTTGCTTTAGAATGATCATCTGTGAAATAAAACTTTTGTACAGTCCACCTGTTTCCCTGAATGTCATGTTGGAAGTGATATTTAGGTGTGTGTTGTCTGTGATGTCACACCACAGCTGCATTCACTTACTATGTGTAAAAGTCATAACTGTTTAAGGTGATCATTGTGAAATAAATCCAAACTTATCTAGGATTTTCTGACTCTTGCTCTGTTTTATTCATTTGCACCAGTTTATGCACACAAAATGTCAGTCAATGTTTGCGTATTCCTTTTAGTTCGTCAAGCAATAATTAACACGGACACCTTCTTATCTACTTACAACACCCACTAATCCTTGATTCACAGTGAACCCTCAAGACACCGTTATGCAATAGGAATAAGTCCATGACGAATGTGCTTGCTGGGATGTGCTGAGGATGTGTTGCCGCAGGTTGCTACGAGACTAAAACTCGTGAGATTTTTTGTGGTTGCCATGAAACTAGAACTTATAAAACAGAGTTATTATATCATGAAAAGGTTTTTCAAAAAATTTAAAGGTGCAAAATGAGCATGTGAAACAGCACCAAGGACAGTTATACATCCCAGAATATGCTGGAGTTTTAGGCTGTTGTATAGATTGAGGACATCAAAGTAAGCTGACACATATAAGAGTTATTTTTGGCATCCTGTCTTTGTTCTGCTCCATTTGGGGCAACATGCTGAAATGGGAACGGACAACTTAACATTGAGAAAGTGAACGAGGAACCCTCACAGGTTAGTTTTTATGTAGTTTACCTTTATGTTTTATCAATTTTACAGCTGTGCAAAAAAAAAAAAAAAAGTGTATATAATAATTTTTTAGCTGCTTCCTTATGTTAAAACTTGGATGACATGAATTGCATTGATAAGAATTTCCTCTTGGTTTTGTGAATAAGCCACGTGGGTTGGAGGGTTCCTTCATGTGATTGGTTGAAATCTGCTGCAGTCTCAGAACTGTCTGTGGCTCTCCGGCTCTGCCTCTCTTGTCTTTACAGGGACACACAAGTGTCTATTTACAGAGCAAAACCTGAGAAACACAGACAGAAAAAGAAAGACGGTTTGACCCAAAAGGAGTTGGAGTGGAAACGCTTCAAGGGTAGGCAGAAGTAGAAAGACTTAAGGGATTAAATAGGTAGAATAAGATGGAAAGATAAAAACACAGAGAGAGATTACACACACTTAATTCAATTACTTTTTATTTAAGCATTATCACCATTTTGTTAACTTTGAAATAGAACAAGAATACAAAAGATATAAAACCCTGTTCCTCTTTATATCACATTAAATCATGGTTTCAAGAACATTGTGTGACAAAACTACATTTTGTCAATCAGTGGGGGCAAAATAGTTGAGGGCTGACTTCATGCATCAGTATTACGTAACCTACTGATGTTTTACCACAAAGCAGTGATGTGAGCTTTTCTTTTTTTCTATTAAGATTCAACCCAGGTCTCCTGCATTTCTGTCTGCCAGCCTGGTCTCTGCATTCTTCTCCACTGTGTCTCTATAGTAACGGGTAGGTAAGTGAATGAGAGTCGGGCAAAGTGAGCTGTGTGGGGCTGAGCGTGGGCTGAACCACAGAGCAACACAAACACTGCTGTGATCAATAGAAGATGTGCACGAGGTGTTAAAAAGCCTCTGTCACTGCAGGCATGTCCCCAACTCCTCCACACTCAGCCACCATGTCATTACTAATCTGCTCCCACTCTGCAACTCCTGTTAGGAGAATGTAAATAGCTCAATAAAACTGTAAGGTGCGTTCACACACTTCGGTTATTTATAATTCTGCCTTTTTCCTGCTCCTTCTACACCTCAAAATGCAATTAATTCAAGTTAAGCAATAGTTTGGTGCTTACTGGGAGAGCGTTATATTAAAATAAAGATTACTGCAAAAACTGATTTATAAGAAAGTATAAATAAGTCTTGTTTTTAGACATTTGAACTTATTTTTGTCTGAAAAGAAAATATATTCTTACAGTGCTACTTGAAATAAGCCAGATATTCTTAAATATTTTAAATTTTCTAGATTTGAACAAAGAAATCTGCCAATGAGGTAAGCAACATTTGCTCCTTTAAACTAGCAAATTATTCTAAATGCATAAAAATTGGCAATTATTAAGGTATCCATCCATTTTCTATAACCGCTTCATCCTCCACAGAGGGTCGCGGGGGAGCTGGTGTCTATCTCCAGCGGTTAAGGGTCGAGAGACGGGGGACACCCTGCAGGTCGCCAGTCCATCGCAGGGCTTATTAAGCAATCTAGCCAAGCAACTTTTGCTTACTCCATTGGCAGATTACTTTGCTCAAATCTAGAAATTTTTGACCATATTTAAGAAAAACTAGGCTTATTTCAAGTAGGGATGTAAGAATATATTTTCTTTTCTGACAAAATAAGTTAAACTGTCTAAAAACAAGGTTTATTTACCTATAGAAATCAGTGTATTCAGCCTCTCATTTAAGTAAAAACGAAATCATATTTGAAACTTAGACAATTGTTTGGAACACTTGAAATGTAATTTTCCATATTTTTATAAAATTAAACCTTAAACAAATATGTAATTTGAGAAAATAGAAATCATTTAATTACAAAGCAGATTGCAGTTCGGCCAACTACAAAAAATATTGCTTGCATATAAATTCTGTACCTATCATAACATAAAGATGTTTTGCAATATTGTTGTGAAGCTTACTTAAGCAGCTCTTTTGCTGCAAGGTTTTCCCTGTAATTAGGTTTATTTAATGTTTTCTAAGGTTTAACTTTAAAAGAAGTGAAGGATTAATCCTCCTTTTTGAAGTGATGGTGAACTAAAATGCTTGCTTTGCCAGCTTTATGTAATAGTTTAAAAGGAGCAGTTAGAATTCCACCTTGAGATTTCTTTTCTTCCTTTTATGTGCTCAAAGTGTTTGTGCAGCTACTCAAAGGACTTGAAAATATAAAACATTGTTATGTAATTTCGGCTAGAGTTACGCACTTCAAACAGAAAAGTTTGGCCTCTGGACGAATCACAGTGAAGCTTTTGAACGTTTGAAAAAGAAGATTCAACAATTTTGACCTCAGAATTTTGTCTTTAACTTTTTCTTTTTTAACATCAAAGGATCGATTCAGAAATAGTTTTGCTGAATTTAGAAATTTTTCATTCATCTACTTATTCATTGTTTGACCTTTATGCATGTTTTCCTTGTTTTTGATGATTTTTTAAAATAGAAAACGGACAAAACCAATGATGTCTTCTGTCCTCTTGCAACAAAAGCTGCTTTAAATTAGTTATTTGGAGAACATTTTTTATGAAGATGCTAGATTGATCTGTTTTAACATTATTATTACACATTGAGGCATTTAAAATTGGTTTGTCATTCATAAAACTGATGTCTGTCTCCTTGTGAGTCTCACTGATAACGAATATATTGCTCTGCTTTGCTTTCTTGTTGCATTCCCTCCTCACATCTTTAGCTGTCTCTGCCTCTTTCTCTCACATTCTCACTTATAAGTCTATTTCAGCACCGTGTAGGTGTGTTGCTCTAAATTTGCTGAGCCTTTATTACCTCTTTCTCTGCTTGGAAGAATGAGTCACTGACTGTGATTCTTCACACATGGCGACTCGAGGGCCACCGACTATACCTTCCTGTTAGCGCACTGCAGTGAACAGAGAAGCCTAGTGGTTCATTGACGATGGCTAGAGGATAATTGGCAAGACATAAATCAAAAAGTTCCCATCTTCTGTTTTAAATTTATATCAAAATAAATCAAATATGTTCTTCTTGTGTGGATTTGAAACTTTCAGGTCAAGATGCCATTATTTACCTCATTCCCAGTAAGTACGACACCTTATGATTTCATTATTATCACAATTAAAAGGAATTCACTTTCATCATGGTTTCAGCGTTCTCTTTTTTTGTCAGGCTTCGACAGTGATGCTGATTTTCCATTAAGAGGTGTTATTCTGAATAAATGCACAAAAAAAGACTGTGTTGGATTTCTGGTAAGTCTGATATCCTACACATGCTGTTGGGAATTATAGATTAATAGTTCAGATTTGCTGCTGAATATATATTTGTATATTTTTATTCTCTGAAAAAGCGTATGCCAGGCTTTTCTACTGTAAAATGTGACAGATATGTCTTATAGATTATTAGAGTTTCCAAATTTTAAGGAAGATGGATGCACCTGTTCCTCTTCTCACTTCAAATGCTGTAGCAGTTTCATTGTGTTCTTCCCCAGGTGTGAGGATAACACAGTCCTGTCCTGCAGGTATACAAACAGTTTTTTAATCTTATACCTTGATCTTTACTTTGATATTTGTCATTATGTTTTGGCAGAAGCATCACATGGTGTACTAATAAATAAAGATGCTCTGGAACTCGGTTGATCTGAATGCAGATGCAAATGAGCATAAAAGATTTTTGTTAGCTGAACACAAAATGTCATTGTGGATCACTTGTGTGCAACTTGTGAAAAAAAATGAAATTGTGAATACCTTTTAAAAGCGTGTTTGAATGTTTTCCTGTGTGTAAGTGTTGGCTCGGCTCGTCGTCTTCATGGGTCTGGGTAACTGGGGTAGCATTCCCAATAGGGAAGCCCACTGTTTTCTCCTCAGCCACCTCCACCACCTCATCTGGTGGGACCCTAAGACATTCTCAAGGTATAATACCTCCGGCATGTCCTGGGTAGGCCTCCTGTCAGCAGGATATGGTAAATGGTAAATGGTAAATGGCTTGTATTTATAGAGTGCTTTCTACAGTGCAGAACACCCCAAAGCGCTGTACAACACGATCAGTCACTCACCCATTCACACTCACACACTGGTGGTGATAAACTACGTTGTAGTCTCAGCTGCCCTCGGACACTCTGACAGAGGCGGGGGCTGCCATGCACCGGCGCCCTCCAGGACCCTCTGACCACCACCAGTATATGTTTGAAACACCTATAGGAAGGCGTCCAGAAGCTATTCTGACCAGTTGCCTGAACCAAATGATTGATCCTCATCCCAGCTGCTTCACACGGCTGTGAACCTCTCCAGCAAGAGTCCTTAACAAATGGCCATCCACACTATACTCCCGGAGTGCCCTCCACTCCATAGGGTGCCCCTGATGGGTCATGGTATATGGTCATGGGCTATATCCCAACAACTTCAGGTTTTTTAAATGTTATTTTGGTATCGTAACACTCATTAGATCACTCCAGAGGTATAATAATTAATAGGTTAGAGTAAATACATTTTGCATGCAATAGAAATTTTAAAATGTAATTTTTGGCTAAAACAATGTTAAGTGTGAAGTGAATATCTTTGAAAGAATGCAGCTGAAAACCCAAACCTCTAGAAAAGCCATCGTCTCGACCAAAACTGATAATAAAAATATAAATTACAAAGGTTTCACAGAATTAAAATATATTTGTACTCTAAATTAGCATTTTGAACTCCATCTGTTTGTCAGAGCTTTAGGATTTATTTCAGATTATTTTAAAACACTTTAAACCCACAGCCTGCTTCCTGTTTGATTGTCTTTGCGGAACGACGTCCATACGTAGGCGGAACTCATGGCAGTATCTAAGGAAACCATTGGTCAATTTGCACAATTGACACCTCTTTTTAAACCTTAGAACCAATAAAATTTAGGGGAAATGGAAAAAAAAAACAGTCTGACAGAGATATTCACCAATAAGAATAAGGTTTGTTAAACACATCACTGATGGTCCAAACATGCTCCCATAGGCTTCTTAGCTGCTAAAAAACATATTGAAAACACCTGGAGATGATGTTCATTCACATTTCAGTGAACCAGAGACAATGGATTACCTGATTCTGGTGGATATTGGTGGTCAAACAGGGTTAAAGCTCAGAAGACAGCAACAGTAAGAGTATTTTCATAATCACATCTGCTGGGTTGCTGTTTGTTTCTGGCTGGTTGACTGCTTGTTCTCTTAGTTTTGCACATATTGATGATTCTATTTTGTTGGAATCTGTGGAGTCCTAACTTTCAAATGACAAGTGGTTTATTTGGTTTGCATTTAGTTGATGCTTATGTGCAAACATGCAAATTTTCATATCTGTGTCTCTTTGTCATGTTGTTGCTTGTTGTTATAATTGTGTTTTGTTTACCTGTTGATTTAGTCTTTCAGCTGAATCTCTTCCTGCTAAGTGGTTATGTAACTTGTATAGATTGTCTGAAGTTCAGCTCTGCCCAGAGCTCAGTCTATAGAATCTCATGATTCATCTATCAATGCAGGGAGTGATCCTTTTTTAGATGAAGCATACATGGTTCCCTTTTTTAAATATATACATTGTCTCATTCTCTTTTCCTCTTGCTCTTCTGTCTTCTGCAGTTAATCCCGTAGCTTGCAGGAATACACCCACCTAGTTTGTTATGCAAGAAGAGGAGGATGAGGATCAGCAACTACAAGCGCAACAGATTAGTGTCAGGGAGGAAAGTGACGATTGCAATATCGTGGAAGTGTCTAAATCCCTCTGGAGTTTCCACTCTGGTTCTATAAGAGACACCAACCAACCAATGGTGTGAAAACCACATCCAGGGCATTCAATTCTCTTTTGATGCGTATGAGAGAGAAAGAGAGAGAGAGAGAGAGAGAGTTGGTCACTCATTCTTAACAACAGTGTTTGTGTGTGTGCGTGTGTTGCATGCAAATAAGACATGAGGTCACTGAGAACTGCTCTGAGCGCACGCACACACATACACAGAGAGAGACATACAGAAGTGTTGATTCTTTAATATCTGCTCTCTTTTTTTTTTCTTTTTTTTTTTTTTGCTAAAAGGTCTAGTGGCATCTCAAGCATTTTAGTGATGATGATTGTAACTTCTTTCTTGAAAGCCACATGTTCTTTTCATGTTAAACTCCTGTGTTTTTCTAAAGTTTTAGGATTATTAGCTCAGATAAAGTTGCATCTCTTGGTACCACTGTCTTGAAACGAGGTGAAGGGTTAATCTGCCTCTGCGTTCTATATAAAACCAGCCCTTTGGTCTCCCAGTTATGTAAACTGTGCCCTGGCAAGAAGAGACATGGCGCCCCCACGTGGCTGGCAAGCGCTACTGTCTCAATTTTTGTCTTTTAAAAGGAAAATCCCTTCTTTCTTTTTTTTGAAGCAATATGGAACATTACATAACCACCTAAATAATTTAAATAGTAATAATAAAGAGTTTGCACAAAACAGGACCTTTTGAAGGATAAAAGTGTACAAAAATAAAACTTGAATGATGGTTGCAGATCATCTAAATGTAATCAGTCTGTAATATGCAAAAGTAGGCCAACTCAATATATTAGGATGAAATAACTGTAGCATTTCAAAAGCACACCAGTGGGTGAATCAGTGACCCAAATGGCCTAATGAGGTTCTGTGCCATAAACAATATCTCAGATGAGCATCTTATTATTGGCAGGTTTTATATTGTTTTCTTCCATCGTGATAAAACTGGAATTTAAAAAAAGAATAATTCTGAGATACAGGAAGCACAATACTTCAAACATCTAATCTAAAGTGGTCCCAAATTAAGAGTATTTGAGAGATCATAGAAAACAAACTTTTTCCATAAAATTTGAATTTACTTAATATTGTTTCAATTGATTGTTTAATGTTATGATTTTTAACCACACTGAAAAACAACAACAAAAGCTATTAAAATGTTTATTCCTTTTTATATTTATTTGAGATAGCAGCTCAATTTTTAAATCAAACATTCAAGTTTTCAGATGATTTTTTTTGTTACATCTTTTAATAGGGACTAAAATGTGCTCTGACAAATGTCTGACCTTGTAATTGTGAAAAAAAAAATATTTATCTTTTTCTAGCAAATTTGTTTTGTTCTGTTGACTTTTTTATGGGATTTACAATATTTATCTTCAGGATTTTTTAAATAAAGCATTTAAAAAAAACAACCATATGTCAAATTCCCACGTCGTCCTAAGAAATTTAATTTTCCTGTTACATAGCCTACCGGTTTATCTCAGATGTTGACTGTCTGAATGTATCAAAATCATTGTTTTAATGTCACACAAATTCCATTAGCATGCTCAAATGTAAAAACAGAAGGTCATTAGAAAATGCTTACTGACCAAAAGATGAGTGCTTAAGTGTAATTTTATGATTTTTTTTATTTGAACAGTTTCTGAAGCCACAGTATGAACCTTTATACATTAATGCAATTTATTTTGCTATAAAATCAGCCAAAACAGCACAAGAGTTCATTAGATTCTGTCAATATTCACACAAAATACATCTGTGATGCTGCACTGATTTTAATAGGACTGCATCTAAATCAGGTTTGAATCGATCGTGGAGATGCTTTGGGTTTTATTTTCATACAAAATAGTCGCAATTCAATCCCACAACCACGAGATGGCGCCAGGGGTCCATTGATCGTTGGATCATTGCTCCAAAGTCAAGAAACGCATTCGCCCTTCAGAACTAATGACGCAACAGCAAGTGAACAGAAATGGATCGAATTAGCTAAACCATAAACAATAATATCAAATAAAATTATATCTGAGCATGTTTATAATTTAACCAGTTTGTGTTTTTGCTTCCAACATATCTTCTTGTGTGGAAATGTTTAATGGTTTGTATTTTTTTATTTGTATTTAATTTTTTATATATTGACAATTTGCTGTTAAAGGTGAGTAATAATCTACACTTTGGGGTGTTCAAAGATTCCAGTTCCCCGTCGGATTTTCGCGCGTAAAGTTCGATCCATTGTGCGTAAAAGGACCTTTTCTGTAAATCACCTCTAAATCAAACAGAATAAAGACGTTCATGTTTAATATTTTACATGTTTTTACACTTCATGACTGCTAAAACAGACACCAGTGATTCACAGCGCACCTGTCCGATGGCCTAAAACATGAGAAATGTAATGAATAAAACACAAATCTTAGTCAATTTTTCTAATGATTAAAAAGGCGACATGCGTGTTTTGTTTATATGATATATTAACTGTTGTTGTAGCCTGCAAGTGCCATTGATTTCGTTTAAAAATATGTCATAAAATCAACAAATAAAGCCGGTTCTGACTACATTTCGTCTGCAAGCTACCAAACCGACTTTTCTGTACACGTTTCCATCTTCCTTAGTTCATTAGTGATGTGTCTAATTGTTAGGAGTCAGTTGTAATGGTTATTAATGTTGCTCAGACTGTTGATATTGTTGACACAGCTGATGTGGGATGGAGACACGGTGCCAAAGGGGCCCGGAGGCTGCAGATTGTGGCTGTGATACAGAGCAGGAGGGGCGCCGGGCCAGTAGGAGAAGCCCGAGGGCCCCACGGCGGGCGCCACAAGGTTCAGTTTGGAAATCCCGGAGAAGGGAATCGGGGAGAAGTTACCCTGAAACTTGTAGATGGCCTGCTCCGTGGTGGACGGCTGGCACACCTGCGCCAAGCCGTGGAAGTCGAACTTGTATGCGTATCTCTTGCCGTGCACTTTGGTCATGATGTTCTTGTCGTAGTAGTAGCGCAGCGCCCTGCTCAGCTTGTCGTAGTTCATGTTGGGTTTGCTTTTCCGCTCGCCCCAGCGCCGCGCCACCTCGTCCGGGTCGATGAGCTTGAACTCTCCGTTGGTGCCCTCCCAGGCGATGCACGACACGTTGGTGCTGTCGGAGAGCAGCTCCAGGAGGAACTGCCACAGCTGGATCTGCCCACTCCCTGCGAGGAGGAGGGAAGATAACGGTTCCTAAATTAGACATTTATCAACACTACATAATGGTTTTTATTATTTAATCAGATCAAATTAATTAATATTTATGTTTTAGAATAAAAAACGCATCTCGTGTCATCCAAGTTTATCTCAAAGCTGTTTTTTTTTCTCAATCTAATAACTGTAAGCAAAATAATTTTAACTGAAATATTAAAGGTTATGTCTCACTGTAAGGTATTGTTCATAGGAATATTTTATTATTAGAAATGTCACAAACAGGTTTTATTAAGCATTGTATCTGCAGTTACAACGAAATTAGACCAGAAATAGTAAAATTATTAATTATATCAAATAAGGCTAAATTCAATTAAGTGTTTTTATCCAAGTAAACAATAAAAAAAATTTCTTTATTTTTCTTTCTTTCTTCTGTTTTTCTTTCTTCTATTTTCCTTCAGATAAATTAGAATCTATCCAGCTGTTTATGAATTTAGTAAGAGTGATTTTCGATCTTCTAAATGAGGCCTAAAAATACATCAGACTAGAAAGAAAAAGAAACATAACATAAATATATGAAACTAGGAATTACAATGAAAATGAAATATTTTTAATATATATTATTTTTATGATTTTACTAAGATTTTTTTGAATGTCTATTTTTATTTAGATGATTTATCCTCTTACCTTTTTGCACACCTGTATTTATTGGACCCCAGGATGTCCCTTTACTGTCCTTCAACAGATTCTCTGTTGGATCTGGAAAAAAAAATTCAACATCAACTATTTCCCCGCATCATTAAGAATAATGTTTGGCCTTTTTAGTGACTTTTTAACTAATAAAACATGTGTTTGTTAATATAAAATAAATCTAATAATAAAGAAATAAAGAGGTGTTTTCATCAATAAACATAAAGTCATGAAAATACTTAATTTATAAGAAATAACATAACGTTTCTTTAAATCTGAATGTAAAAATTCACTCAAGAAATTAAAGCCCTTAAAAATGTCTAACTCTGATAAGTTGCAACTAATATACAAAGCATAAACATTTTCTAAAATTCTGAAATTGATTTGAAATCCTAATTGCGTCCTGGTGCGCTCGGAGTCCAGTGCGTAAAGCGTGTCGTCTTCGCGGTCCCTTCTGCAAGAAGCCAGGAAACGCGTCCAGGAAAAAGGATTTCCGATTTCCGACAAAAGAGCAGACGGGCTTTCAGATTGAAAAGGCTCAACAATACTCTGCCCTGGAAACGCAGCACCATCGCCCGCTGGACGCGCAGCGAAATCCAGCAAATTCTGTCATAAAAGGCGGTTTCACTAATTCCTCACTAAATGACGAACCTGAGAGATACATGTTGAACATGAGGTTTCCTCCGCAGCCGGTCCTCATTGTGTTCAGACCCTCAGAAAGGGTTGGATTTCATTTCGTTGCTGGCGCAGGAAAAGATTTTTATTAAACTTTATCTCATAACTGTGATCTGGAATAAATGCGGGTGGACAGATTGAAGTTTCCAGGCAACTGTCACTGGCCCCCATCTCTGAGACAATATTCAGACAGCAATTTCCCCTGGTGCATTGCTTTAATTAAAAGAGCAATTTACCTCTGTCAGCCAGCCTGGTGCCCACAATAAAAAGAGGCCGATAGAAATACGGCCCTTATCAATCCACCATCACAGTTTAATAAAGTTTCCGCGTTAAGATCTGAGTTTCTATGGTGAATTGAAGTGTTTGACATGGAAACCAGTTCAGATCCTCCTCACTTTTCCGCCTCTTTACCTCTCTGCAAACAACAAAGACCTGTTTCATGTTGGAAGAAAGAATATTTACCTTGAAAAACATGCTTCAGCGCACAAGAGAAAACAAGAACATTGCATCCCTCCTAAACGTCTCTGTGTGCGTTTAAGGTTATATGGCCTCAATCTGGGGAGTAATGAGGTCATAACTTTAAAACCATTGCTTCAGATGCTCCTCACGCCTCTCATTTTCACATTTTTTTAATGTTTTTATAGTGTGTGGACTTTATTTTTCAGCACTAGTTGGATTTAACTGAATCCTTTATAGTCTTTTAATCTTCTGATGCTCAAAACGGGATCCGTATTTGACTTATAAGGTGGGAAAAGTGTCAAATATCAAAGAGACAACCGCAAATTTTCAAAGATTTTATTCAGATGTAATATTTAAACCGACACAAACAAGAGAAATAAATAGCTGTAAGATTGTTTTAACATTTTAAAATATCATGACTCCTGGATTTGTCTTTTTCTCTCTGCCTCCATCTTTCTTTGTTACAGTTACACTGAGAGGAAAAATGCAAAATCAAGAACATCTTTAATAATGTGCTGGAAAAGAGAGAGTGATATATGAGAGTTTACATTCAGTTCTTTTGGGAGCTTAACTGTTTTCTTCTTTTTTTAAAAGTTTCACAGCTTAAGGAGATGAAAAAACTATAAACACACCAAGAATAAATGTTTAACTTCATCTAAATCTATTTAGATTCACTTCTAAATGGTTCAACTTGAGGTTCAATGACAATACGTTTGGCTTACAGCTAATGTTGACTCTTCTACGAATAAACTCTGAATTATCTGACAGGATCAACATGTAAAATTACAGTTTCATGTCTAACCTCCACTCTGTGTTGACTAAACTGAAAGTGAATGGTCTGCTAATGATTAATCATCTCTGCAGTCACCTGACTGAGCTCAGACACACACGAATGCACACACACACCTATAAAAAGGAAAACAAGTAATAAAGGTTTGATTTTACATAATATTTGCACAAGCCCTTATGTCGATATACATATTTGCCTGATATTGTAACAATTTCAAACAGAACCATCACTTGTCATGAGTCTTTTCAAAACTCGTCGTCAAACTGACCAAATATGCTTCCTTCTTCAACTTAGAGGGTCGTGTTAGAAAGTTTCTGGCGTCCAAGACTTGCTTTAGCTGCCTGTGTCCAAATACATGCCGCAGGCAACTTAAAACAAGCCTCAAAAGCCAGACTGAACCATCCATTGATGATGTGGAAGAAGAAGAACAGGATTTGTCCATTAAGCTCCAGCAACGATTGTTGTTTTATTTCTCATCTGAACTGTGGAGAAGATTTTATTTGTAAAGTTTAAACTACATTTGACTTGCATGTATCTCATGAAGTCAAAGAATTTAAAAAATGTGGCATCACATTTAAACATTAGCTCTAAATAAACATGGAATACATCTGATAAATCAACCAGTTCTGTTGTTCTTAGTAAGAAAAGTTGTCATTAAATAGAGGCAGGTCTCCTTTGTCTAAACTTACCGATGTCCTCTGCAGCCACAGCTGAGCTCCTTACACTTCTCAAGTGTCACTTCTCTCTGAGCCACCCTGCAGCTGCTTTAATCGGGGTGTAGAGGAATGTATATTTGAGAAAGGTGTGTGTGCACAGTTACACATTTATCAAAAGATCCTGTTGTTTTTGGGTGTGGGACGGTGAGCCGGTGAAGGCTCTGGGGTGTGTGACACGGAATCCAACGTCCTGGACCAACAAGCGGTGTGTGTGTGTGTGTGTGTGTGCGTGGAGGTAAACACTCTCCAGGATCCTGGCCTGTGTCCAGAATAAACATGATGGTGTCATATTAGAATGAACAAACAACAACTAAACTTCTAGACTTTCACAGGAAGGACGTGAAGATCAAACTGTCATGACGTTTTTAAAGTTAACGCTTCTTTTCAGTTTGTAAAAGTCTCATCTGCTTCTTTTTATGAATTCCTTTAAAAAATATATGACAAAAGCTGATGTAGCTGTATCATTAACGTTGAATTCCTAACAAGAGAATACATTTTGGTCTCTGACGGTGACCTCTGCTGGCCTCGTGTAAAGGAACCAGTTCAAAAAAGGACAACTTTAGCTTGAGTTCATGTTCTGGCATGTGTCACCTCACTTTGCAACCTCCTCAATGCTTCTGACAGGAGCAACTTTTTAAAATGTCTCTATTAAGAGTTGCCCTGTTTTCATCGTCTCTTAGTTTAAAAATGAAACCGTTTCAAAACGAAAAAATAAAAGAAACAAAAGTAATCTCATGCTCCTGTTTATTAGAAATAAGAATACAGCATGACAAGAACAATAGAACACATCCTAAAGCCAAACAGAATCAGGTTGTATGTTCACTAAAAGGTTAAATATGTCCTCAATAAAAACAAATCTATCTTCATGAAGCTTACAGGGAGTCTGATTTTGCAGGTGCTTTTACATTTGTTGCATGACTTTTTAAGCACCTTTTGTGCTTTTGAAAAATGTTGGTGAAAGGATTTCTTGTAGGGAAAAAAAAGAATACCGACAAACAGTCTCTAGTTTTGAAGAAAAGCCTTTATTTCCTATTTCAAAAGCAAGATTTAGCATGATAGTAGAAGTATGTACTTTGATATCCATACATCCAGAGCCACAGAGAGACAGAAAGAATTTGTCCATCTACTGTTCCGTGACAGAAGTCTGTCCAGGTGAGGAAGCGTTTGGTTTCGTTTTTCTTTATTTTCTTTATTTGTTTTCAGGTTGGGTCAGGCAGGCAGAGTGGAGGCTTAGTGCTGGATCCTACGAATGGACTGCACCTGGTTGGTGTGAGCCTGGGTGCTGTACTCATTGTAGTTTCTGTACTCGCCTTGGTGTCTGTCTCTCTCCAGGATGTACTGGTAGCCACGGTAACCAGGGAACTGGTAGGCCACCCAGCTGCGGAGGGGGAGGATGTGTTGAGTCAAGGTTAGGCCAGAAAGACTTTGCAGGTATCACACAATATTTCTAGAACACATAATGTTTAACCTAAAAGCAGAATTTCTACTCATTTTAAAAGAAAATAAACTCATTGAACTGAACTGCTTATTTGGAAAATAACCTTGTGCAAAAATCCGCTGAAGCAGAAAAACATTTAGGCAAGAAACAAAGACGGGAAGATGAGGGACTTACGCTCCTGAGTTGACTTTGATGGAGGGCACCTCCTTGCTGCACCAGCCCATGGCCTGTAGGGAGGGGTAGTCATCGCACATCTCAAACTTACGGCCCTGGAAGTCCTCACACTCGTACATGGTCACCTTACTGTCACTGTGGTTCTGCAGAGAAAGGGAAAACTAAATGTAGTCTTTGGAGAATGATGCAGATGCTGACATTCTTTATCTATTAGTAGACAAAAATGTCTGAATATTCCATGTTTTGGTTTAGTGGAGAGAAGGAAACTTACGGCGCACTTGATGGGTCTGAAGGAAAGCATGTGCTCGGTTCTGTAGCTGCTGTTTCCGCTCCAGGCCTCGTAGCGAGGATAGTCTCCCTTCTCCAGGATGAACTGCTGTCCCTGAAACTCTGGGTACTCGTAACCCACCCAACTGCAGGTTAGAAATAAAGATGGGAATATTGAAGGTGCTGATAGTGAGCAAAGAATGCATTTCAGCAATAAAATACCATCATGATATAGAACAGAATACCCCCCCCCCCCCCCCCCCCCC
>SSNR01000037.1:3652052-3726126 GCA_006937965.1 Callopanchax toddi | reverse complement strand
CCCCCCCCCCCCCCCCTCCCTCTTTAACCAGGGCTCAGTTCGATCCTCTTCTTGTGCAAACTTAGTGTCTTTTCCAGTTGCCACCCCGTACCTGCGTAACGCGAGCCGAACGAACAAAACTTCATCTTCAGGTATTGTGCGTGAGGCTCAACGTGAAGCAAATACGGACAAAATGGGAAAAGTCACAAAACGCGACCACAGGGTGATGATGCTCCAGAGGTGTAACAGCTGTTTCCTCCCGTCAGCCTTTAAAGGAGGGAAAAGATTCACATTTTAAAAGTTAAAACACCAAACAAAACTCAAAGAAGTATTTAAAAAAAAAAACTATATGGATTCCCCGCCTACCTTTTTAGAAGTATAAAGAAATAAAAACAGGTGATCCTCGCCCTGAACTCGCGCTGAATGTGCGCCGTTTGGGACAGGTGTACAGCTTTTATTCCTCCGCTCGCGCTCCCTCTCTTTCTCCTCCCCCCTCGGGGTGGATGCTCGCGCGCAGACACCTGTCGCACGGTGCGTTGCTCTGATCCAATATTGACATAAAAGGGGAGGGGTGCTTGAGGCGCGCGCTCCCTCCCCCAGTCCGTCTCTTCCTCCTGCGCGCCAGGCAACGACATGTGTGACCTCTGCGCCTCCACTGAACTGTAAAAAGCCTCATTGTAACGTCGCTACCTGACGACCTGCTCAGTCTGCTGCCTCACAGCGTCTGTTCGGACATCATTTTCATACATTTTGCTTTGCAAATAAGCCTGTGGTGCATCAACTGGTTTTTAAAGGGGGATCTTACAGCGGGTGGTGTGAAGGAAATGGTCAAGTTTTTACTTCCGATCAGTCATAAAGGGGGGGGGGGAATCAACTTCATGACAGAGAAACGTTGGTTTATTGATGACATATACACTCCAACAACAGGAAACCAGAGGCTTCAAATGATGATGAAATCAGGTGACAGCTTTTGATTCTGTTTGTTCTTTGAATTAATCACACTATAGGATCAAATGTGTTTAGACATTTTGGAGTTGTATTAAACCATCAAATGACATATGTTAAATGATGTACTGAGAAAAAAGTAGTAAACACAGAAAAGTCTGCAAAAAATGATTCAAACTGAAGGTAAAATGGGTTCTAATTAGTAATCTGATCTGAGCAGCAGGCCAATCAGAGAGCAGCATGTCTACAAATGTTTTACTATAAATACTCTAATGAAACTCCAGGTTAATCCTTAGGGCTGTATTTAAACATAGGGGGTAAAAGCATTCACATAGAGCAAGAAACCCAATTTTAAAAATTATTTTGTAATATGACACTAACATCCATCCATCCATTTTCTGTAGCCGCTTATTCCTCCACAGAGGGTCGCGGGGGGAGCTGGTGCCTATCTCCAGCGGTCAAGGGGCGAGAGGCGGGGGCCCTGGACGGGTCGCCAGTCCATCGCAGGGCATGACACTAACAGTAGCAAAAAAATCAAAAAACACACACACACACAAATAGCTTACATGAAAAATACCTTTCATGAAAATATACATTAAAAATATTACACAAAATATTCCCGATGTTTATTATAGCTATTATGGTTCATAAAACTTGCAAAATTAATATCAAATTGCTCAAATAAAAGTATATATACCCCCATACACCACCGTTACATTTTTGGACCACTTGGTGCGATGGGCATAATTTAGATGTTTTCCCCTGAGTATTATATTGTTGCTAATAGTAATACGTGTCATATAACACAGTAAACTATTTTTGACAAAAATTTCCTTTTATGTTTAACAAAGTTGTTATAATTGTTTTATAAAGAAACTTCAGAAACAAGTCTTTATAGCACATTTATAAAACACAATGACTAGAGTTCATTCCATCAAGTTTTTGAGTGAAAACATTTTTTTGAGATACAAATCTGAAAAACTATCTAGAGATAAGTTTATAAAATATAGCTAATAAAGATTTAAGGTTTTGTTAACATTAGATGTCAAAAGCTAAGATCTTAGCTCCTTTCATAAGGAAGCATCACAAAACTCATCCCTTCCTAGATCAACACGTATTTATTAAATCAGTTCACATTTCACCTGATCTTAGTTTAATAAAATATGGGCGGCATACATTGGTCCTTTACGTTCACAATGTTAAGGTCTCACACCTGATATAACATTCACAACAAAAGGAAAACGTTAAAGTCAAACACATTTGTTTAAGTGATCCGACGTTTTATTTTCTCATCATCACTGGCCTCAAAAATAATCAGAACTAAACAAAGTCGACACATCTCAACCCTTTCATTCATGGATAAAACGTTTCTAAAATCATAGCTGGAGACCTACTTCATTTAACACAAAGGATTACGCCACAATAACACTTATTGGTGTTAGAAAGTACTTGAGACAGAGATTTATATCATTTCTAAACAGTTAAAAAGCAGCAATGCACAGAAACTGTTATTATTCCACGTGAGCTGGAAAATCCCCCAAATCTCTTTATATATTTATTAGTCACTGTGTTCGATCTGCTTTACATAAATGTACAAAAAGTTGGAGCATTTGTGATAATCCTCCTTTAACTGAGAAATCATCAAAAGAGAAGAAGGAAGTACCTCTGTTGACTGTGAACAAAAAGTGTAAAACTGGTCAGCGTCAAACACAGAGCAAAGTAAAGAATCCCCCAAAATGTGCTTAGAAATAGAATTTCATGTAGAAACAAACAGACTGTAAACACAGGAGACTACAGTCTCTGATGAGCTGGAAGTTTTTCAGGTGCAGATCAACTTGATGCACGCTGATGCAAATTTCACTCCTGAGATCCTACTGGTCACTCTGGCTCACTCTCTTTTGGTAAGCATCCCAGCCTGCCTTTCTGTATGACTCTGCAGCTTCCAGCCTATCAGGAGCTTCCAGAACTCCCCGACCCACGATGATGACATCCGAGCCTTTGCTGTAGATCACCTCCTCCGGGGTTGTGTACTGTTGGCCCAACGAATCCCCTGAAGAGGGGAGAGGAGGGGGGAGAGACAGGGAGAAAGACAAGGGAAATTACTGGGACAGCCGAGAATTATTTCTAGAGCAACAGCACCCCCTTGTGTTGAAGGGTTGTTAAAGCTTCCCTTTACCTTTACCTAAACATTAATTCATTTTATGATTATATTAGCTCTGAAGTCTCTCATTTTTCTAAATTGAAACAATTATTAGTTCAATTCCAGAATAAATGTCACTGCTGAGCTGGACTAATCTGATCAGAACCAAGTCAAATTCACCTCCAGCCTGTATCTGTACCCCCGGGGTCATGTGGATGAACTCTGGCCTCTCCGTGACCTTAGAGCCACAGATAAATCCAATCACAAAGTCCGAGTGCTGCTCTGCCATCTGCAGCTGTAGAGACACAGAACAGACGTAAGCTGCTGTGAACTCGCTGCAACCAAACATAGAAAACCCCCTCGGCAGACACGTGCTTACCACAGACTTTGTGTATTCACCAGTGGCCAGAGAACCCTGGGAGCTCATCTGTGCGATGAGCAAACAGCCTCGTCCCAGAGGCTTCCCTACAGTCCTCAGACCCTTCACGACCCCAGGTCCTGGAACTGCATGGGCATTGACAATGTGGGACCAAGACGAGATCTGGAACACGCCACCTGGAGAACAGGTACAGAGATACCGTGTCAGACTACAGTGAACACGTTAGTTGGCCAAAAAGAAAAATAAACGAATGAACTCACCCTCGTACTGATGCTTGACTGTATTTCCAATATCAGCAAACTTGCGATCTTCAAATATAAGGAAGTTGTGTTTCTCAGCTAGAGCCTGCAGCTTCTGAGTGAAGACTGCCGTGTAGTCCTGTTAGCACACACAATGAGTTTACTTGTTCTAATAAAGTGGTGCAATGGGCAACTATATTATACCTTCAGGATGTCAACGTGAGTCTTCAACATGCAGATCTTTGGACCGAGAGAGTTCGCCAGCTGGAGCAGCTCCTCACTGCTGGTCACATCAGCTGACACACACAGGTTAGACCGCTTCTCGTCCATGATCTTCAGCAGCTTTGATGCCAGGGGGTGAATGTCTGTAGACATATTAGTTTAGCATCCCAAACTGGTTAGGATATTGATTAAATGTAAAAACACAACATACCTGGCAGCTCTGCTCTATCTGCATAACTCAGCCCCTGCCTCGGGTCCACACATGGCTTCTTGGCTGCTGGAACGTCACTGCCATTTTCCTTCTTAGGCCTAAACAAAAGAGATGAAGAAGGGTGAAAAAGCTGCAAGGATCCAAAGTAAACCTTACAAGAAAATTGATTCCTAAAAAACTATTAAAGAATGGATCAAGATTTTTCTACAGTACCTGAAAGTGTTATTATCCAGAATGAACTTGCGGACACTTTGAGCTGTTTGGGCATCGATGCGTTCAGCTGCAAGCAGCACATCAAGCAGCTTGAACATGGAGATGATTGGGAGGAGCCTGATTCCCTGAGAGGCCAACATCTCCACACCACCTTGCTCTCTATCCATCAGCACAATGGCATCTGTCACCTGAAACAAATACGTGGAAGTTTCTTAGAAACTGTTGTACAATGTCAAAATAATGAACGTGCTTTAAATATTTGTGATTCTGCACCTTCAGTCCTTCTTTGTGGAGCACTTCTGCCGTTTCCAGGATGCTGCTGCCGCTGGTCACGGTGTCCTCAATGATCAAACATGTGTCACCCTCACGAAACGACCCTTCAACCATTCGCTTGGTTCCTAAAAAGAGGTTATATAAAGATTATCAGCACCTGCTGAGGTCAAACTAACCCACAACTCTACAATTTTACACAGTAAACCAATAAGAACTTGTTAATTACAAGCAGGTAAATCACTTTCGGTTTTAGGAGCAGTGTAAATTTATCTCGGCTTACCATAGTCCTTGGCCTCTTTTCGCCTAATGAGCATGGGCAGTTCATGTCTCGAGCAGATAATGGTGGCCAAAGGCAGGGCCGTGTATGGAACCCCACACACCGAGTCAAACTGAAGGCTCTCTCGTTGCACTCGCTGGTAGATAAGGCTCGACACCTGTGAATAAAAACAGAGTCAGGATTTGGTGCACCATTTACACATGGATATTCACACAAGGTAGTGCAGAATCTAGAAAAACTGGAACACAGTGGACACTCTAATACACCATCACACAAACTGTTGAATGACATCACGTCTTCGTGGACAGAAAAGTCTTAAGCCCATGATTGACTCGTCCCTTTGGATTTCAGAAATAATGTTTACTATCTTTTGGGGCTTAAGGAGTAATGGTTTAGCATTTAATGTGTACAATAAAAAGGTCCACTATATTCCTGCTAACAGCTGGGGAAATACTAAGAAAATCAGGATCAAACTTTATAAACGAGACCAAAACATCTACAGGCACTTTGCTGGGACTCACTGCACATGCAGTCTATTATTTATCTTAAAATGTGGCCTTTGTTTTTTCTTTTAAGGTTGTTGTTTTTTACTAAACAAAACAATTTCAATTTCCATAACATTTCCTAGAATGCAACTAAAACAAATATATTTTAAAGGTAATAATCAAGACTTTAGACTAAACAATGATGACTGAAAATTATTATTATTATTCATGCAAATGTAATATTGCCTAATACTCCAAACACTGACAATGGTGACCAACTGGGGGAATTTACTACTGGTCAGAACATTCTCGAATCAAAAGGGGCCTGAAAATGTCGCCTAAAGGTTCAGTGAGTACTTCTATCGAAGGCCAGTAAACGCAGTGACTTATTGATAATCGATCCTTTTGACTGGTGGTGGACTTTAGAGCGATGAAACGCCCACGTGCGCTAAAAGGTTATTTCCAAAGCACACATAGTGAGATTTATGTCTGTACGAGGGTTTTGTAATTAAAAATACAGCTATGGGGCGTTTTGCAACAGCTCTTGTATGACTAAATTTTCTTGAAACAAGCAAAAACTGTGGAAAGGCAAAACCAACACGTGTTTACCTGATTCATGAGAGCTGGATGCGACACCAGAACCCTCAGGTCGATATAAATCGGTGTCAACAAGCCGCTCTTCAGCTTGTATTCTCCAAATTTAACCGCGTCCACGTCGTGAAGTTTCAGAATCAAACTGTCAATAGAAACGTCTTCCATTCTTAAGTATTCAAGTGTCGCAGCGACACTTTTCTCAAACTTAAATCGCGGTCCACGACTGGATATAACTTCCGCTTCCGTTTTCAGAATAAAAGTATCAAATGCGGTCAATACAAATTTCAGGTAATATTTAAAAGTGTGGTATCTTTTTTTTTTTTGCATTAGAGGTTTTTTATTTTGAAAATTTTTTATTTTCTACAAAGCAAAAGGTTGTTGTGTTTGAAACATTTTCATACAAAAAAAAGGGGGGGATTTGGGGCCACTTGCGTATATACTTCACTACAACGTCGTGGAATTTAATTTGAACTGATTTTCCGTTTGACAATCATCAATAATTCCTCTTAATTCAAAGGGGGTGTGACTAAACGCGTCATTTTGCCTGCTTGTTGTTTTATTCTGAAAACGCCGAACCGGAAGTTAGAACTCTTTACAGTCGCCATCTTGGTCAGGACATTACACGCGAAAGTAAACCTCATTTTGTTAAAGGAGCATTCGTTAAACCTACTTTAACAGTTTACTAGCGCCAAACTACTGACATTTTATCAGTATTGCATCACGAAAAATGTGTTCTAGCTATCGACGGACTCAATAAAACGCGTTTGAAAAACTAATTTTAATTTTGGTTGGCAACAGGTTAGCTGTGATGGAAGTGCAAAACAGGGAATTGTCTTGTAATTTTTTATCTTTGGCTTTCATGCGCGCAGAACAGTCGCCCCCTTGTGGCCATTTTGTGGTATCACCATAAGTATGTGTTATCAACAAATGTACGGATTTTTTAACGTCATTAAATCTATCTGATGCAAATAAACACATTTTTTGATTAAACTAAGTCTTTTTTACAATATATAAATTTCATTGTTATTGTAATCTTAAAGGTATGTTGAAATTAATTTTAAAAATGATCTTTTTTCTTTTCTCCTTTAGCAACTGCTTGGTATTCATAACCATAATAAAAAATATATATCGAGGCTTCGATTTATTTATGAAAAACTCCATAAAAAGTTTGCTATTTTCCAATATTTTCATCTGGGAAACTCGAAGGTTGAAGGGGAAAACGTATCACTGAATTACCACAAGAGGGCGACATACATCCATATTAAGAAAATACTAAAGATGTAAAGGACACAAGACAGTTCACGGCTTCGTCTTATTTCAGTCTAGCATAAATCAACACTTATCAAAAAGTACAATAGTTTATTGTGCCCTTTGTGTGTTTATATTTTGTATCACCTTAAAGACTCTTTCTTTTAATTGTTCGTTTTTTCATTAGATAAAACTTGACCGTTCAAAAGTTGATCATTTTTGCTAATACGTTTATTGTAATGTCACTTACTGGCCGCAAGAGGGCGACATTTCTCCAGCAGAAAATGTTCAGCCAAAGCCAAAACCTTTTCATTGAATACAAATATCTGTTTACTTGAACAGGCCATTTTTAATTAAAAAAATGGATACCTTTTTGTTTTTGTTTCGAGTTTATTAAAAAGATTTAGTCCACAGTAGTTCAGAGTCTGGCACCAACAATATAAAAACAAGTTTATCAAAAATCATGTGTACACCCCAATATAGCATTGAGCAAAATGCCTAAACAAACAGGGGATAAATAGAAGAGACAACTTAGAAAAAAAAATCAAAATACATTTCACTTGAAAAACATTGCCTTCTAAAAAACTTTTGGTTGGTGAGCTTTGGATTTAAAAGCTGTGCGAGTGTTTTATTTTATACTTTACCAAAAGGAACATAATAAAAACCTAGTCTACATTTGACAACCACATATACATGAACTGGAAGGTGTGTACAATAATAACAGTTGGACAAAATACTACCACTAAAAGTAACAGTGCTTTTTTTTTAAGGCAAGTTTGTGGTTTTTTCTTTTTCATTTAAAAACTGATCCCTAAAGTGGAGTTCAGAATAGCAGCACTGACCACAGGAACACCAACAGGACCCCTAAATCAGCACATTAATTATAATCTAATGAAGTAAAACCACTTAGAATATCAACAGTGGTTAAGCACAACGGACCAATTAGTAGTTTAAACAATTTCAGGGAACAATAACAATACTTTATGGCTTTACTTTATCTGACTTCGAAATGTTTAACTGTGATACTCATTACCTAAATAATGTCAGGAATCAGAATCAGTTTTTTATTTTATGACATTTTAAATCTATGATCTCCTTTTGGTCCAACAACTGACATGAAATATTCTCTAACATTTACCAAAGCATCATGTAACATTAAAAATACTGAACAGAACTGTTCTCATATCCTGTGTGTGTAGAGATCAGACAGTGTGTTTATGAAGGTGAGTTTAAGGTGACGAAGCAGCAGTGTTTGTGTTGTGATATTCCACCAAAGAAATTATGTTTTTGCTGGAAAGGAGGAGATCAAACCCAAGTTAAAAGTCGGGCAGATCTTGGATCAGGCACAGAGATTAAGGCACCAAATCTTGTTGCAATGAAAAATCAGATGGAACCGTCTAAAGCACCAGGATGCTTCATTCTGTGAAGTAATTAGACATTTGAGAGGGTCTCTCCACCTCTTGATCCCTCCTCTTACTTCTTCTTCTCCAACTCTGAGGAACTCCGTGCGTCTGCTAGCAGCTCTGGACTTAAACATTCAATCGGACACTGGATGTTCTGGAAGAAGGCAAAAGCAGGAAAAACGGTTTCGTTTTTCAGCATGAAAACTGACTTCAAATGTATATCTTAATGTAGAAATCTTATCCCAGCTTTAAATTTGCAATGTTTTTTAAATTAAATGTGTCCGACCGTGACACTGACCAGTTTCCGTAGAGCGTTTTCTCTGTAGCGGTCGAAAGCATCTGAAGGAACGGGCTGCAGGAGGTCAGCCTCCACGTTAGCGTGCACTCCAGGCCTTCTGCAGTTCTCACAACGCCAGCCCTTTAGAGCAAAAACAAAAGCTTTATTTTTAACACCGATCAAAACACTCTAACCATCATTAAAAAAAACGAGTTTTTGAATATTTAAATGTCAAAATAAAATAGGATCTTTATAACCGTTTTAACTACGCAGCTAAACTCATTAACTGACCTGCTGTCCTCCATAGCAGGTGCAGGTACAGAGGGCACCCATATAATCCTTCTGCCACTTGTTTCCAACCTTGTACATTTTCCCATCATCATAACAAGTCGACTCATCTGGAGAAGGAAGTTGATGACAAACACAGGAACTCATTTTTTGGACCACTTTCAACAGAATGTGTCATCTGTGTAAACGTACGGGGTTCACATTTGAACTCTCCCTTGCCGTTTCCCAGGCAGGTACAGCTCATTATGTGTCCGTTCTCTGCACGGCGATCCCACGTTTCTCCGATGCGGTAGTTATTGCCGTTGTCGTGGCACCACTCTGTAGGAAGGGAATGATGACAGAGGAGGAGATGGAGAGGAAAGTGTGCAGAGGTAGCAGAATTAAATAGCACAGGAAACAAATTGGTCAGTATTTTGAAACAATGCTAAATTCCCCTTCATGAATCGGAAAAAGGGTGTTTATCATAATCAGACATTAAAACATGACCAGATTCTGTTAAAGAGACACAATGTGATCACATTATCCAGTGACTGAACCCGACTTCAGCAGGTGATCTCAGTTCCTTGTGTTGTCGGATTAGTTCTGAACAGTTATGGACAACACAAGCCACTGAGACTGGAGTTTTCTGCCTTCTAACGGTGACGTTTTCACCGTTAGAAGATGGAGCAGAGAGATCTGTGTCTGGAGCTCATAGAACTGGATGCGTCTATGGCTTCTGAACAACAGCTAAGGAATTTACAATGTTGTTTATTGCACTAATTTAAATTCCTTAAGAGTAAATCACATAGAATTATTAGTGCGCTGTAATTCTATGGCGTGCCGGAGAAGCGTGACAGAGTCGGGTTAATGAGCCACTCACTGGATGAATCACACCTAAAGTGGCCGCTGCCGAGCCCCAAGCAGCGGCACCACAGCTTGAAGCCCGTCTCAGACATGCGCTCCCACTCTGAGTCCACCTCGTGGTACGTGTGTGTGAAAGTGTCGTAACACACATCCCGGACGGAGGTCACAGGAAGGTCATCTGGAACCAAATAAAGGGGGAAAAAAGGTTTTAGTTCTCAGCTTTCTGTGTGGACAGTAAGCCTCCATCAGATCAGTGAGAACATCACCTGCGTTGCCAGCGGTTACGACTTCCTCCAGCACTGTTTCTTTAGCACCACCCTTCATAGCCTCCACAACAACATTATAGGATGCTCCGGATGTGAGTCCGATCAGCGTGGCGCTGTTGGAGGTGCCAGGAAGACGCATCTGTGAAGAGGAGAAGAACAAAGCTAAGCTGGTGCTCCATGTTAATGTTTGACACAAAGGCATAAAACTGTGAGAGTACCTGGAAGCCTCTTTCCTCCAGATGTGTAACGGGGTTGCAGGACACTTCATATTCTGACGTCTCGGGGACAGGTTGCCAGGAAATGGTTGTGACCGTCTTCGCCTCTTGGGGTAAGTCTGTCTCGTTGTCGGGGAAACCGAAAGCAAGACCCGGCAGAGGGCTGTCGCTCACCTGCAGGGTG
Organism: Callopanchax toddi; assembly: GCA_006937965.1. Lineage (NCBI taxonomy): Eukaryota > Metazoa > Chordata > Actinopteri > Cyprinodontiformes > Nothobranchiidae > Callopanchax > Callopanchax toddi. The sequence continues at coordinate 3,715,445 of SSNR01000037.1, read as the reverse complement.
AATTTTGACGTTTTAACATGTTTATTGTAATTTAAATCACAGATAATTTTGTATAGATTCTTTAATTCAAGTCTCACACACCCTGACCAGTGGAACTCTGTTTCCATCTGGGCCTGCTACAGGAATATAAACCAGCGGCTCTCTGAGAGTGGGTCTCTGACCCTCTTTAGGTCCACTGTAGGGGTCATGAAGCCCATTATTAGGGCCCAGGCTCTGATACTCTGTGTAGATGTGCTGACCCTGCTGTTCTGGTTGGTTCTGGCCACTTGTACCAGCCAGGTGGACATAGTTGGAGTCAAAACTAGGAACGGAAAAACAGAAAAAAGTGGATAAATGGTAAGAAATTAAGATAAAACGGCACTGTTTTAACAAGAAATATAAGGATGTTCATGTGACCATTACATCTTGTCGTTGAAAGACTCTGGAACATCCAGGATGTCGGTTCTGGGTCGATGAGGAACAGGAAGCTGCGGCAGCTCGGGTACCAATAACTGATCAATGTAGTCTGTAGCTGGTTCTGATGACAGAAGGAGAGACATGCATGCTGGCTGTTAGCAGAAAAAAAATCATGGGTCTTCTAGTTCATCTTAGCATTAGTTTTGTGTAAATAAACTGGATAAAGAATCCAGCTGATGACGTGTTGTAGCCACTAGAGGGCAGCATAGAGTTAGTAAAAATCATGATAAAGTTCATTCATTTCAACAAGTATACTGTGAATCGTATTTAAATTTTTTACAAACAATCCGATTGCACTTACGAGTTCTGGCTTTGCCCACCAGAGGCGTGCTCCTCAAAGCATTCTGCAGCGCTACAATCTTAATGACATACTCCGTTCCAGGTTTCAGACCTACAATCAAACCAAACCGCATCATGAAAACCTGCAAACATTCATCAAGTTTTAAATAAATAATGTTAATTTTATATGAACGCTCACCATCAACCGTGATGGAGCTCTGGCCGGCGTGGGGTCTAGGAGTGACTTCTCGGGGCAAACCTCCAGCCTCCTCATAGGTGACATAATAACCGGTGACCCTTGGACTGCGAGACGGCTCCCAAATGAAGGAGATGCTGGTGGGATTCAGGGAGGTGAAGTGGATGTTGGTGGGTGGGATGACCAATGGCTGAGCTAAAAGAGAAACAGGAAATTAAAAAAAGCAAATTATCACTCAGTAAAACAAACTTACTTTTAGGACCATGGTTGGATAAACATAAGATCTTATTTTTTGGGAGGTTCAACAACATAAAACTGTGATTACCATTAATTATCATGCATATATCATCCACACAAGCCTCTCTTTTTGTTAAAATTCCAACTTTCTCTCAAACTTACTGACTTCACATGTAGAATTTTATAAAGTATATTTCTGTAGATGTGCAGGATGCCAGATGAACACATAACATATCAGTGTGCACTATTACCTGTGGTAGCAGTGAGTGTGAACGGTATGCTGCGCCCGCTGCCTTTGAGTGTGTAGACGTTGATCTTATAGGTGGTTCCAGGCTCCAGGTCTTAAACGCAGACACACACACACACACACACACACACACACACACACACACACACACACACACACACACACACACACACACACACACACACACACGTTGGTGTGTTTGAGTCTCTTAAACAACGTAAAACTAGGAACAAGTGGTGATAATTTACATGCATTTTTAAAATTTCTAGTTAATTACCTGTAATGGAGAATGAGCGTGAGTCGGGACTGGCCGTCCGTTGAATAGGTATGTAGCTCGGGGAAGAGGTGGTGGGCGTGGCTTCAATCAGGAACCCGGAGATGGCGTCGACCTTTGACCGCCAGTTTAGCGTGATGGCGGAGTCGTTAACGTCAGAGATACGGACGCGCCGAGGGGGGCTGATATCTTCACGTGGAGGAGAATCAGTAAAAATACAGATAAGAACAAAGTTGTACTATAAAAATACATGAAGGGTTTTAAACTCACTCTCTAGAGTCGTGACCTCTCTTTGGACTGGTCTGCTGGTCAGAGAGTTCTTCAGGGCGTAAATATAGACCTCATAGGTGGTTGCAATCTAAAAGAAAGATAAGAAATAAGCGACTAAATACACAAATGTAAATAAATCCTAAATAAAATCCACAGTTAGGCCGGTCTTTGTCACCATGAGTCCAGAGATGTGTGCCTGAGTGCTGTCTGGGGCCAGGTTGATCTCTTTACTGGGTCCACTTTTGTCCCTTGGGTTCACCACCACGCGGTAACCAGTGAGGCCTGAAAGGCCGGTGATTCGGTTTTCTTGTCTCGGTGCATCCCAGCGCATGATGAAAGATGTGGGACCAACTTGTGAGAATTGGAGGTTGGAGGGAGAAGAGATAGCTGGAGGAATAAACAAATCATGATTTAAACCTATGCTATGGTTCCTGGAATTGATGTGCAAAAGGTGTCCATCCTATAAAAAAAATGTGAAAATATATCCAAGGTATATTTAATGCATTTTAGCAAAATCTAAAAAGATTTTAAAAAAGCCAGGTATAAAACCCGTCTTACATGTAGCTTGTGTCCCGATCACTGGCGTACTGGACGTGTCATCGTGCAACGCAATGACCTTAACGGTATATTCAGTCCCAGGCTGGAGTCCATAAATAACAGCTGACTCAGCATCTCCTCTTGGAGCAGGTAGAAGCTCTCTCTCACCCTCCTCTGAACTGCCATACAGGACTCGGTAAGACGTGACAAAACCCTCAGGACGGTCCCAGGTGATCCGCAAGGAAGTGGAGTCGACGTCTGAGAACGAGAGGTCCTTTGGACGGTCGACATCTGAAGAGATTTGATTTGTTGCGTTTCAGTTTGTGCAAATGTTCCCAAATTTCTTTAAAGAAAAGTGAAACTCTTACTTGTTACAGCGTTCACCACCATCGGAGGACTATCTCTGTCTTGCCCAACAGCGGTCACACTAAAAACATACTCTGATGTGGGCATCAAGCCTGAAAACGTGAACTCTGTCTGATCTGGAGAAGGGAAAGACAAAATACAATGTTTACAAGATTTCAAGCTTTCACACACTGAAAAATCAGCACATTAAGTGAATTCAAACACCACACCTGAAGCCACCACTTCAGAGAAAGATAGACCCTGTCCGTTTCTTGGGGTCCCAGTCACCCTGTAACCTTTGATGGGGCCGTGAGCTGGGCTCCACCTCACTGTGACGCTGTTGTCATTCACATCCATCACCTCCATCTCAGAGGGAGAGTCGACGCCTGGGAAAAGAGGAAAAATGTAAAGAGCGTTAAAGGGCCAAATGCAGAGGAACTCACAAAAACAGCATCATGATAATTAGTGTGCACGTACCTGTCCTGTGCATGACATAGATGGGGATGCTGGATGCAGGACTGTCTCCTCTGCCAGTCACAGCGTAGACGGTGATGGTGTAGTCGGTGCCAGGGTTCAGATCACTGATGGTGGCAGTGGACTGAGAGCCGGGTACCGTGAACTCCTTAGGGTTACTGTGACTTCCTGAGTAAAGAAGAGAAAACGCAACAGATGATTGAAAACCACATTTATTCTGAAACAAAGGTGTAAATTATTTATGAGGACTTTGTTTATGAATGCTAAACAGTGGATGATAAACCAAGGCTAAACATGGTCACCTGACTCTCCATGTGTGACCCTGTAGTAGCGCACGGTGACGGGTGGGGCGGCCCAGCGAACAGTGATGCTCGTCGGGGTCGAGTCGAGCACCTCCAGGTCAGTAGGAGCATCAGAAACTGGAGAAGAAAACATTTGATTGGCAGGTCAACACTTGGTTCTAATCACCAGATCTTATTCAATCATTCACTAAACTTAAAATGTACATAGATAAATATTTTTCCTAGTCTTTTTCTCAGTGTCGACATTAAAGGGTTGCATCGGATTTGACCTACTTGTTTTCTGTTTCCCGCTGAGCGGAAGGCTCTCCTGTGTCCCGCTCACCGCATAGATGTTAACCAAGTACTCCGTGTCCGGAGTGAGGCTCGTCATAGTGAAGTGGTTCCTGGAGGGGGGCAGCCTCTCGTCCTTGGCCCTCCCACCGCTGACCATCTGATAATGGATGCGGTAACCAGTGATTCTGCTCTGCGGAGCGAGCCAGTGGATGGTGAAGGAGTTGGTTAAGACTTCAGAGAAACGCAGGCCAACTGGTGAATCCAGAGCTGAAGAGGAAGGATACAAGTTAGGAGGATGACCAAAGGATGAGCTAATTCTACATCTTATTAAAATCACCTGTTTTCTTAGTGCCAACAAGAGGTGAGCTCTCTCTTTGCTCGTAGACGCACACCACGCTCACCAGATACTCCGTGTTAGGCAGCAAATCTATAAACAGCAAAAAAGGACAAAAATATAAATGTGTTTGCATGGTGTTGCATTATTTGTGCTTGCAGCAACTTACTCTTTAGCACCACGCTATTAGTCCCGCCTCCTACGCTGGTTTCTGTGAGTTCATCTTCATCATTAATGGGGTGATATCTGAGTTATACAGGGCAGAAACAAAAGGAGATTTTATAATTACTGGATTAAAAAACAGTAAAATACTCTTAAAACCTAAAATAATTTTCCTTTTTGTACCTAATGTGGAAGCTGTTAATGTCGGAGGCGTCTGGGACTTGAGGAGAGACCCAAGTGATCTCCATAAAGTCTGGTCCAACTTCTCCAAAGCTCAGATCAGTGGGGGCTGGGACGGCTAAGCAAGAGAGAAAGTGAGTCATTAAGCTAATATTTGGTTGTTTTTAAAATTATTTTGGGGGGTGGGGGGAATCTTACAGGTCTGTTGAGTAAAAGTAGCGGGTTCGCTCTCGCCATTCTCTGTCACAGTGGTCACGCTGATGTCGTAGTCGATGCCTGGCTCCAGTCCGAAGACCGTGTACTGATCGGTGGTCGGCGTGACCATGTCTTCAAAAATGGGGATGGTCTCCCCAGCTGCAACCACCGTTACCCTGTACCCGGTGACGGCTGTGGTGCTGAGCGGCGTCCAGCGGAGACTGATGGTTGTGTCGGTCACGTCCTCGAAGGTGAGGTCGGGCAGCTGCGGCACAGCTGGATAGGTGGAAGGAGGGAGAGAGGAAAAAAAAGGAAACGCAAGCAAACAAAACAAGAGACAAAAAGCAAAAGGTTTGGAAAGAAGAGAAACGATAGACAGCCCAAGAAGGAGAGGTTAAGTTTGAAAACTGTCCTCTTCCAGGACTTTGACATGTGCATCATATCAAACTGGTGGAAGATAAAGCAAGCTCCTCGTTTTTACATCTATTCAATGAAAATACTTCATTGAATGCTCTTAGTAACTTAGAAGCATAGAACAGGAATTGCATCATTAAAAAGAATATGTGTTAAAGCTGTTAAAATGTTCCAAACACAAAACAAATCTTATTTAATCCCCCCCTCAGTAAAAGGCCCTTTGAAAACCCACCTGGGGTGATGACAGTTGAAACGGGAGAGCTTTCCATGTCATCCTTAACAGTGACGACGCTGACGTTGTACTGCACACCTGGACTGAGGTTTTCCAGGGTGCAGGAATTCTGCTCAGCATCCACAAACTCCTCCAAACTGTTTCCTTGTTGCCCACTGGTGGGTGTGCACGTCACTCTGTAGCCTGTGATGTCTTCACGAGACACGGAGAGAGTCAGGTAACAGAGACATTTACAGCCGCTGGATTTAGCGGATTTTTGATTTTCATGCACGTTTATTTGTGTGTACCTGGTGTGCCGGCTCCGTTCCACTGAACTACAAGCTCACCAGTGCCTGGGTTAGACTCCAAGTTCAGATCAGTGGGAGGAGAAAGAGCTGAAGTTAAAAAATAAAAAAAAGATGCTTGATTAGAACAAAATTTAACAAAAGAAAAACATTTTATAATGGTTTATTGCACACATACGTGTTACAACATGTCGAGTTATTGGGGTTCCTTGTTCTTGGCCGTTAACCACTGGCTGGACGCTGTAGGTGTACTCTACTCCGGGTGTCAGACCAGAAATGTAAATGCTTCCTGAGTCGGAGACGACATCTCTTGGGGCTTCCCCTCCCAGACTGGGCCTGACTGTCAGCTGAAAGACAAACGCACCCAGAGTCAGACGGAGAAGGAGCCGTAGGAGGTAAAGGTCAAACGTCTGCGTTTTTCCAAGAACATTCAAATGACTGAAAGACTATATAAAAGTCACAAAATCCAGAGACTTCTTTTGATTTAGAAGTGGAAATACCTTGTATCCAATATTGTGAACTGGAGTCCAGGATATTACGATGGAGGTGTCCGTCACATCCGTGTTGAACTGAGGAGCGTTACCCATCGCTGGGCCTAGAAACAACAGAATGAGGTGTGTTCTTGTGATTTATAGGAAAATGTTTACATGCATGGTATATAGGATTTATTCATGAATTTAACAGACATTCTTGTTCAGTTTTATAGGCCTTCTTCAATGCAGAAACACTCACTGGTGGTAAAGATGGCACTTTCTCCTGCGCTCAGTGTGTTGTCTTGCTCCGAGTGCAGTGTGACTGTGTATTCAGTATCGGGCTTCAGGTTGAGGAGGGTGTACTGGGACAGGCGTGCAGGCAGGAGAAGCTGTTTGGGGGTTGAGCCCTCCACGGTCAGGAAGAGACGATAGCCGGTAATTTTGGCACGGGGTGCAAACCACAGGATCACTGCATTGCTATCGGTCACGTTAGTAAAATGGATGTCTGTGGGCGCATCTGGCTCTATTAAAAAAAAAGACAAATATATATAAAAAGGGTTAGATGTAGAAAAGTTTGACTAAGAAAATAATAAAAGACTACCATTTTAAAAGGCATTCTAGAAATTTGGGGGTTTGTGGAGTTATGTCTGTTTTACATTAGAGATAAGGCCACATTAAGGTGCTCTCAATCAAAATCAGCCATCTTATCAGTTCTATTCATTCTGCATCATGACAACAACCCATTGAGGCCAAAGCCACAACAAACTATCTGCAGCAGCAAAGATAATAGAGTCCTAAATCTGATCTCAGCGTCAAGTCTCTGTAAATTAGTCTAAATCAAAAACTGCTGGCTCCATGCATGAGGTCAGTCATTTTACAGAACTTAAATTTTACACAGTTCTCTTGTGTATATTTTGCCATCTGCAACAGTTTTCAGCAGATTTTCCTCTTAAAAGAAGTACATTTTCACATGATCCCTGTGCTGATTAGTTCTACCGGGAACATCTAGCTCCAACGTTTTGAAAAAGGCCATTTGTTATACTCACTGGTCATTTGCTCCCCAATGAGAGGTAAACTTTCCTTTCCATTGTGAATGGTGTAAACGCTGAAGCGGTACAGCGTGCCCGGCTGTAGGTGAGTCACGTCGATGTACGAGTTCTGACTGACAGGCAGAGTCATCTCACTCTGAGGAGAACCGGAGTCATCAACAGGAACCAAGGTGACCCGGTAACCTGAGACGCCACCCTCTGGGTTGGACCAGGTCAGAACTATCTTCTTGTCGGTCACTTCAAAGAACTGCAGGTCCGTAGGAGAAGACACTTCATCTGAGGTAAAGAAAAACAAATAAATGTATCGAGAAAATTTGTTCAAATACAAATACAAACCTGAAAGTGATGACAAAATACAGTATATTGTGCTGACATGTTTCCCAGCGAACCATTTGAGTGTGTTTCCTGCACTAGATGTTGATTTGTCCATCCAAAGATGAGCTCACACTCTCTCAGCTAGGTCACACATCTTCAATCCATCTCCCAAAACGTACAAACGAGCAATCACAAACCCTCTGCAACTTCTGGCCGCAAACAAACGTTCGACTTGGCGCGCTGAAACGACTCCAGTCAAGCAGAGTAGGAACTGAGAACAGCTGTGAACTCGGTGACTTCATTTTCCATTAGAAAACTCTTCTTGTTCGTTGTACTGAATTGGAAACTTTGCAAAATAAATGAATAAAAACGACTAAACGGGCCACAGGATGACTTGCAGATCGGTTCATGAGGGGATCCTGTGTGGCTGAAACAATAAATCACATTTCCATTTCCTGAGCTTTCCCCTGTGTGTTCAAATATGTTTGTAGATTCGAAAGAAAAAAAACCGAAAGTCGACCACAGACTGACATATAATGCAACACAAACTTCTAGTCCGAACAGAAAACTGGCAGAAATGTCCAAATCCATCTTCACAAGACAGATCTGTTAAGTGTAAGTCTGCTTGTCCAAACATAACACCACCGTGTGGTCACTCACCTGGCAGTGGCTCTCCAGTGGTGTTGACTTGGACAAAGATAGGTTCGCTCTCCAGGCTCTCCTCCACAGAATAGATGCTGATGTTGTAGGACTTCCCAGGCAGAAGGTTACTCAAAGTCACAGAAGTTGCCGAATCAGGGAGGGTCAGCTCTGTGCTTTCACCTTCCTCCGAGGGCGCGTAGACGACGCGATAGCCTGCATGGGGAGGTGAAATAAAGTTCACCAATAAGATCTGTAACAGACTTTTGATGTGATGGATTGTGTAACATACCTGTGATGGGAGCCAGAGGTTTATCCCAGCTGATCACAATGGAGGTATCTCCCACCTGCTCCACTTCATGCTCCTTAGGAGCATCAGGTGCTATGAAAATTATAACCAAACGCTTTATGACTTCACCCCAGATACAAGTCTAGTATGTCACCTATAATCTCATATTTTAGTCTAGCAGCAATGATTTGTGTGCTATGAAGTCAACTCACTGGTTATCTGTGAAGTCGTGAGGATGAGGTTGTCCTCTTCTCCGTCTGTAATCTCATAGACATTAATGTTGTACTTCCTCCCTGGAAGAAGCTCATTAATGTTCACTGAGGTGGCTGTACGGGGCAAATCTAATAGAAGGGACAATGATAACAAATTACAATGTGACATTATTCAACTCCAAACTGCACATGAGCGTTTTGGCTCTTACCTAGACTGATGGGTTGTCCGGTGCTCTGCCCCTGCTCAATGAGCTCATACTCCACTCTGAACCCAGAGACGGTGTCAGAGGCAGAAACCCAGGAGATGACAAAGCTGTTGGAGGTGATTTCTGTCACCGACTCAGAGATGTCAACCAAAGCCGGAAGAGGAGTGGTCTCACCCTGTGATGTAGCCACTGCAGAAAGAAACAGAAGAACGGGGAAATTATTTTGTGAAAGACAAAAACATCCCAAAAGAAAACAGGAGAACTGATATTGAGATACTCACACGAGCCATACGTGGTGGTGAAGTCGAAGCGCGTGATCTCTCTGCGTCCAAACCGCAGCACGCTGATCAGCTGACCCTCGTATGTGATGCCTGGTTTCAGACCAGAGATGGTGTAGGAGTTCAGATGACCGGGAATCAACACCTCCATCCATGAGTTGTGCGTGTCTTTCTGTGGTGCAATGAAAGCAGCTTTTATAGCTTCTGAGTATTTGATGTGTAGATCAGGTTCATTCATCTGACCAGTCAGAAAACTCACCGCTCTCCATTTGAGGATGTACTGGGTTATGTGAGCAGATGATCGAGCATTCCATTGGATGGGATGGGAATTTTGCTGACTTCCAGTCTCAGTTATGATCACCTGAACAGGACGATCGCCACCTGTGAGGGAAGGAATAGTTGTGTGGATAAGTTCTTGTCATATTAATGATGGATTTGAAGATGCTTTTTCCCTCCAGTTCATAGTACATTAAGTAAAATCAACAAAACGATAATTATTTTAGCAGATTTTCTGTTCTATGGGTAATAAAACTCACTTTACATAACAGTGAATGTCTGTCAGTGTGCAGCTGTGTTAGAAGACAAGCAGGGTGGGAAAAAAGTAGCATGTTCCTGTGAGATTCCAGCTCAGATTTCCATTCCTAGAGGAGAAAAGACTTCTTGTCCTACTGCACCAACATTCCAAATCAGTATTGTGCTTTCGGAAAACGCAGATCAAAACTGGAAATAATACAAGTTAGCACTTTTTAGATGAAAAAAATCTATGTTCTAAATTCCACTTGGCTTCAGAAACTTTATGAAACTGGTCCAGCCTCCTTTATCCTGCTCTTCCTGTGTCTTATTACTGGAATAAAATAGATGATTGAGGGAACGCAATAAAATGTGCACATGCTTCACTGTCAAGGTAACCCCGGAATGTTGTGGAACATTATTAAAAGGATATAGAAGCAAAGAAAAGTGACCACATCCCACCCAGTCATGTGACTCTGGAAAACCTTCTGATCCATTTGACAGAACACTCAATAGACTTGCATTACAAAAAGTGTCAGTCCAGAATAAAGAGCATGCAAGTAGCCTTGGCAGGTTAGCAGTGTAGCATTAAAAGTATGTACATCTGTAAAGATTTCAAAGAAATTCAAAAAGGGTCTCGAGTCCTCTTTATTGCAAACAGAAGTCATGTGGCGAGCAGACTTCTGATATAGGCTACTGTGGTAGCTTCTATAAAGAACTGAGGTTTTCTAACCATTTTTTCTAAATAGCAAACCTGTAATCAAAGTTTCTGAGCAAGTGACTCGGTTAACCAGAAGCTGCGAGCAAATACACAAACCTCAAAAACAATCTGGGACCAATTACTGCCTATTACAGACCCACAGGCCACTGGTGAGGGTAAGGGTTATGAGGAATCATATGTGGGCTGGGCAGGAAAACAAATGCACACTTGCAGTAGATTACTACATTTTCAGACACAGTTACCCAGAGCTACCTGCACACATCAGTGCAATGCACGAGCATACACACATGCGTGCACATTGTTCATCTGCTCTTCTTCAAAAGTGGATGTTATGTCTGCGTTCAGACAGATGTGCAGCTCAGCGGTGATAAGGAGCAAAGGCGTAAATAGCGGAAGTCAAAGGTTATATAACGCTAAAGGCAAGAGAAGATATACACAGATAGCAGAAAATATAAAAGTTTTGTCAAAGATTGTTATCAGTGTTTTGTCTCAATTAGAGGCCTGTGAAAACACGCTTAGAAGAAAATGCTTAACTCCGGTTTTCTTTTTAACCTTTTATGGTGTTTTACTGTGTAAGCCAATTGACTTAAAGTCTGGAAATCTTGCTGCTCTTAAATCTTTGTATGCCGTATTTTAAACGGCTGAGCACACACACTCACAGACACACACACACACACACACACCAAGCAAATTCACAGATGGTTGCTATTACGGCCGCTTACGACAGACTAGCGCCCTACATTTTGCAGCTCCCGTCAACCTGCTTCAGCACACAGTTTGAATGCTCCTTCACTTCAAACCGGACAAACCTGGATCTGGTTCCACTTCACATTTTTACAGCCCCATATGGAGCTATACTGTCATATTTATTTACGGTGTTGGAAACTTTATCCCTCAAAATACTCAATCTATACCACAAATTATCATCATTCATGTGCTCTTTTCTTTCTTTCGCTTTTTAAATTTGCACACTTTAGAAAACTGTGAGGAAATAAGATCAAAATAACTGTGTGACTCAAGGAAAATCCCTCAGATTTGACAGATGGAAGAAACTTTATGCTAAATTACAACTGTGAGAGAGACTTTGTTGGTGTTCAGTGATGCCACCTAGCCAAAAGAATGAGCTAACCCAACCAACAAGATGACGTGCAGAACGTTGATCTAAATGGTGCTGGCTCCAAACACACACTAGATTGAATTTAAAGTGATTGCTGGCATTCACAAACCTAAACGGCTCGTGTTTAGCGAGCTTTGTAGGTAAAAGTTATGTGTCAGGGTTTTATTCTAAGCTATGAACTGTGGCGTTTAGTGCAGCTGTGGCAACAACACAGGAGATGAACCACATGCCGGTAGGAACAAAGGCTCAAAGTGGGGGGTGGGGTTGTAAAAGGGGAAATCACACCCCCTTCTCATAACTGTCTGGTTCACATTAAAGTCAAGAGCCCCATTTTCAAGGTGATTTAAAAAAACAGTTTAACAGTTGGTGCAAAGTTTGTGGAATCAAGACTTTGTAAAAGAATTATGCAAAAAAAAAAAACAAAAAAAACAAACAAACAAACAAAAAAAACAAGTAGGAACAAAAAGCTAAGTCATGCATTTGTTCACCATGGCCTGCTTTACCAAAATGACATAATATGATCTAAAAACTTTAATTTGTTTTCATGCATAAGTACTAACTGAGCAGAATTTGCTCAGTTACATTTCATGCATATTCTTCAGTGAGATATTTCCTGCTGCAGATGTGTTCCCACAGCTGGAAGTTTGAGGAAGGCAGTGCGGCTGAGCACCTGTCCACAAGGCAGGACATGTACAAAAATTGCTGTTTTTTAAAACTCTACTATGAAACAAATGTTGCAGATTTCTGCATGTCATCCTTCCAGAATAGAAAATTGTACAGCTTACATTATCGACGTTTATCCTTAACTATAAATATCCTACCAGGGAATGACTGCTGGGGTTCGCAGCTGTGCTCTCCAACTCCGTTGCCGTAGCAGTAGCACTTGTACAGGATGCCGTGGATGACTTTGTCCCAAGACTCATCAATCTGGTAGATAGCTCTAGTTTCCGGCTCCTGGCAGTGGTCTGAGAAAACAGCGTTAAATATTATGTTTATTCATTATTAGTCGCTTTTACCCAAAGTGACTTACATACAATTAAGTTTCATCCTATACGGCGTATTGTGATCTGTGGGGGGAAACCGGAGCACCCGGAGGAAAAAAATTTAATGAAATTAGTCAAATGTGAAGGAAGAAACCCACCGATGGCATCACACTTCCAGCGACCGCGGCCCTGTCCGAAGCAGGTGCAGTTCATCATGTACCCCTCATCGTGTTTCTTAGTGAAGGTCTGGTTAACGTCGTAGGTCAGACCATCCACAAGACACTGGTCTGAAAAGCATAAACAGAGATGTAATAAAACATCCACAGGCATAAATGACATACAAACCATTGGTTTTTAAACACTGAAGGACTAACCAATCACTGCAGGTGCAGCTAAGTTCATACAAAGGCCCATTTGACTTTTGGATGTAAGTGACTGCATCAATCATGACCACCCTCACCTGTCATGTCTAATTAGAACATAACTGTAGCTCCCATTTCCTGTAATATGCACATACCTTTAAGCTGAGAGTAAACAACACAGCTCCATTCTCCTCGACCATTACCGACACAGGTACACCGCATCATCTGACCTAAAATGTCATGCCGCTTGTCCCACTGGTCGCCTACGCGGTACAACACGTCTTCACTTGATGTGCACACTTCTTCATTAGCTACAGCACATGGACACAGAAAAAAAGACAAATATATTAGTACAGGATATTCTTCTGTGATCATCGTTTTCTTTAATATTAAGAATAATTTTCCAAAATTAAAAGTCAGCACTGTAATAATGGTGAATAGAACCATGTCACGCACACATAAAACATGTTTTACTGAATGATTTCCTCTGAAGGATACTCGGTTCCTCCTGTAATTATCACAGGAAATTTAAGTGAATCCAACCTTCATAAAACACCTGTCCACAGAAAAGAAAATTAGATTCAAAGTTAAAACCAGATGTCTTGTTTGTGAATGACTGTGTGTGTTCACCATATGTTCTCAGTTAATTAAAAGACTGAGAATCAGAGATGGAAAGTTTGTAAATCCATCTACAACAAGCAGAGACCTGCCTTCAGGTGTTATGGAAGGAACGTGCGTAGCACACCGGGTTTATTTAAGTGCAGGTTACCACCTCTCCTGGATTCGGTTTAAAGGAGCTAAACTGAATGTGGAACAATTGTAAAAACAGACTAATACGTGATATAAAAGGTCTGATGTTTCACTGCTTCACAGGAGGTGAGAGAGCTGGAAGATGTGGGTGAACTGCCATCTGGACCAGGACTTCTTAGAGGAAAAACTCTCTATGGCTGAATGAAGAACAAATAAAACATAAATAATTGAAGATGCAGAAATAGTAAAAATGTTTGAGGACTTGGCTTGGTGGACATCAAGGCTGCAGCTCAGACGAGCACAACTACAAAAGTTAACGATAACGGTTTGCAAGCAGCCAAGAACCTTTAGACATTTAAAGAATCAGGAAGATAGAAGCAAGGAAACTATTTTCTATAAATGCGTTAGAATACAAAGCCTCAACATTCTGCATCATTGAGGACAGAACTTCTAATTAAGAATTTTTTTCATTTATTCATACAAAAAAGTGTGTATGTTGCATCCTATAATGACATATCTTCAGTGCTGCTGATGCTAAAACAAGGATCAGATCCTGTATTTCCATGAATGCTAAGGATACTTTTTGAAAATGGTCTTTTCTCCAGACAACTCCAACTCGGTAACAAAAACCATCTTTATTGTCAAGTAAGTTCACGAGGAATTTGTTAAACCCTTACTGAATCTTTAAAAAAAAAGCTGTAGATTTAATCCACATTGAGATTCAGAGAACGTCAAGAGATCTTGTTATTGTCAGAACTACAGCTTTGTTTTAGTGAGTAGATTGATCGTAAATGTTTGAACTTGCACAATGAAACTCAGGCCTGAATGTAAAATCACACCTGGAGCCAGGTGTGCAACCATTCCAGGTGCGTGTGAAAACCAGCAGTTTAGCTAACAAGCTTTGAAGGAGATTGCTAGAAGGTGGAGAAGAAATCAGGAGGTCCAGGCCTGTTTAAACATCATCATTAGCATCTCAACATCCATGTTTGTTTTGAACAAACCCTGCGAGGTAGTTAAGGCTAACATGAAGACAACCTCCTCCTTTCACCACAGATCTGAGTTCACCTCACACAAACAGCTCAGACAATGACCCCCGCTCCCTAACCAACCGCTGTTAACTTGACAAAGTAGTTTAACAAAAGGACGTCAGCCAAAAGGCGGGCTCTGGAGTGAAGTGGGCTTTTAAATGAAAGAACATTTTGGCCTCCTGCTGTTTATGTGTTCAAGTCAGCTTAAAAAGTTGTCTAGATTTAGCAAAATGTGACTTCAGACATTAAATTATACAGCTGGGACAGAACTCGTAAATTAATATAAAAACACATTTTTGATTTGATCTTGTAATATTTATTTCAAATATGCAATTAAGACGAAATAACATTCTTAAAAATACATTTAATATCTTTTGGCACATGCAACAATGAACACGAGAGGAATATGTTGCTTAAATCTGTGCAAAGATTTAGTTTTTATTGTTATTTTGCAGCATCTTATCATTATTATTGGTACAATTTTACCAGTGGACCACATACAGTACATTAATGCAGAGTTAGTGACCCACTTATTTATTTATTAATGTTTTTTTAGTGAATAAAGTCTTTTATTATTATTATTATTATTACTATTTTCTTACAAAACACTGGTGACTTTTAAGGCTGCTGTGCTGTAAATAAGAGGTCATAGATATGTAAATGAGAGCAGGTCTCAGACACATGTCTCTTTATAAAATTATTCAAATAAAATAATTGAGCTGGGGTGGAGGGTCACTGCTAATCAAGTTAATTGAGATTGAGGTTAAGATGCCAAAACAAAAAGGAAAAAGTGGCAGCAAAACTCCACATGTACTTTACTTACCGCTCATTGGACAGAACCCAAAACGCTGCTCTGCATCATAGTTTTCTGTGGTACCACACCACTTCATGCCATCCCTACGTCCATCTGCAGTGCAATCTGTATAGTTTCGGCCATTGTAGAGAAATGGGAACTGACACAGAGCACCGTTAGAATTACCGCCTCGCGTTGCCACAACAGCTGTTAAAGAAAATTACAATAAATTAAGATATTCTTTTATACAAAACTCAATTTTTAGCTTTAATTCACAGCCTGCATTTAGCAAAAAACTAATGCAAGTCTTTAGAATTCTTCATGGTACAATTTAACTATAAATTGTATGTCTCTTTGGACATAAGTATCTCCTTAAGACAAAAAGGTAAATACAGCTGCTTGTTATTGCCCTGCTGCAGTCACAAAAAAGAACAAAAGTTTATGGGAGAAATCATTTATATTGCAGCTCCAAGACAGATCATGGTAATAATCCAGTAAGCTTTTTTTAAAATGTACTTTAAAGTACAAAGATTTCAAGGAAAAGTTTTACATTTAGTTTGCAACTTTACAGAATGAAAAGCATGCACATAGAAAACAAAACCTAAATAAACCTCACAACTAAATATCAGAGCTAAATCAACATTTCTTTTCGTCTGTTTCTATCCGTCATCTATATATTTACCTTCCAGGTTTTAGTAACACTAAGAGCTCACCATGTTTTTCTGTACAGAAAGAAAATTTCTGGTCGTTCTCAAAGTTAGATGAGGTAGAACACCACAGCTGTCCATCACTGCGCCCATCAGAGGTACAGGAGTGGTAGGTCTTTCCCTTGTGGACAAAAGGGAACACACAGGGAAGGCCTCCAGAGTTTCCACCATACACTGGAGACTGTCCACCTGGAGACATTAAAACATGAAACTTTACGTTATTTTCTTTAGCCTAAAATAAATAAATCTCCACAGGTTAACAAAAAGTTTGTTTTGGGTAGTTTTTTGTCATAACTACTTGAATTTATTAAGGAAATAGTAGAATATCTCTCACCCCAGTGATCACAGCTGACTCCGTTACCAAGGCAGGTACAAATCATCTTCTTATTTCCTTGGTTTTTGATCCAACGCTGTCCAACGAAGTACGTTAGTCCTGTGTCGGTTTTACAGGCGCCCTCCTGTGAAAGCTCAGGCACAGTGACGGGGTGGTAGACCGCAGGCTGAATGTTGGTGATCACATGAGAACCATGGCCTAAAACATAAGAAAAAATTAGATTTCATGAAAAGTATCAAAGCTCCAAATAGGAAATATCTTCTCACAAGAAAAACCGACTAACCCTGGCAAAACAGGAGAGAAGAAAATAGGCTATTTTAATAAAAATTAGGGATGTACCGATACCACTTTTTTCAAAACTGATCCGATACGATACTTAAATCTGAGTACTCGCCGATACCGAGTACCGATACTTCTACCACACAAAAAAATGCAACGAATTGGAATACAGGTTTTATTTTTTCTTCTCTGCTTTTCACAACAAATAACTGAGTTAGATAAAAAAATATATATATATTAATAAAAATGATCACAAAACTAAAATAAAAGGTGAAAAATAACCATTTTATGTGATTTCACAGTGAAATTGTTGCAGTTTTCCACATTTTAACCAAATAAAATGAACTATTTGGCACCATCTCCAGCTCTCAACCCACACTGTTCCTCTTTAGCTCAATAGCTCCCCCTAGTGTTCAATATAGGAAACTACAACAGAAAACACAAGTTACAGACAGTGAAGCCACTGATATCGGTTCCTGCTATCGGGTAACTTTAATCTATACCGATACCGGTATCGGTACATCCCTAATAAAAATCAAATAATCAAAGAGCTAGATTGACCTATTTTGCTCAAGTGTGTACTAAAACATTATATATTTGTGTACTAATAATGTTATAAACATTATTATCAATTATTATTAGTATTATTGTTAAATTATTACTAATATTTTTATGAAAAAATCAAAATACGAATTCGATTTTCTCACAAAAAGTGCTGCTCCTCTTTGATTTTTACTGATCTTTCATCACAACAAAGTACATTTTTTCTGTATCACACCCCATAATCACTTTAATCACAGCACATTCCTCCCCCAACACCCCCCCCCCCCCCCCCCCCCCCCCCCCAGTTCCCACACACCATCTCTCTCCATCTCATGAGGTCATGATCATAAGCAACACAATTTTCTCATGTCATCACTCGGACACTTGGCACTTCTTATCTTTCCCTCCTCGTAACATCTGTGTTTGGTATACATTCTTCTGGATACACAGAGTGAGAGGGGAGAGGAAAACGATGTGGATTTTATCAGTTCTCACCCAGGCCAGTGGTGTGAAGTGAGGAGTGTCGCTCGCACTTCATCTCCCCTCGGCCGTTCCCGACGCACAGACACTGGAGCAGGTGGCCACGGGCATCCGTCTTGGTCCACGTGTCTCCAATGCGATGCGAGGACAACGTATCCTCATCGTTACAGCGATCTGAAAAAAAAAAAAATAATTAAAATTAAACAGGAAGGCTACATGTAAATACTGTGGTTGAGCAAAAGGAAGACAAGTTAAAAATCAGAGTTAATCTGCAAATGTTTCCAGGTACTTTGTGGGTAGCGATGTCTCATGTGCACCAGCTGTTTCCATATTTGCATAACACAAGACTGCTTAAAACTTATGCACATGAAGGAATTATTCGATGTGACCTTCAGACAATAAAAACACTCCAAGGCCACCATGAAGTCTTGCAAGCGACAACAAGCTAATAAGCAGCAACATCCATCATTATCTGTTGCATCACGCAGCATAATTTAGGATACATGTAATGGTTAGAACTGGAGACGCAGCTGTGAAGTATTTCCACCACATTTTGTTGAAAACTTCCAACAGTCACAAGCTATAATTTGTTATTAGTCCTGCCAACAAGACTGAAAAGTGTCAAAGTGATAAGTCATGTGTCACTCAAAATCTGTTTGGATATAAGAAGCAGATTTATAATTATCAGGTTTAATTAACAGACATTATGCATACAATGAAGAATCTTGAATACAAAGTACAACTGTGTAACTAATTAAATTTTCATTTTCATTTTTTGGCTTCAACACGTCTTAAAAAATAATGTAATCTACAAAAAGCATTCCTTATTTAAATTATTTTGTCAAATTCTGGTTTGTAAGTGAGCTCTTATTTTGAAGTCAGAACAAGGGCAAAACACACTGGTTGCATATCAACAAATGATGGTGCAGCATCCAGCAATAATATATCTTCTAGTTTTTATTTGGTGCATAGCCTATCCTATGAAAGCACCTTTATTTTGCTCATTGACTCCTTTTTTGGATACCCAGGCTCCCGTAGCAGCTCTTCACTGCTTTTATAGCAACGCTGTCTGACCATGTTTTCTTCATGTGTGAGATTTTTAAACTTAGGATAAACACTGGCATCATCAAATGACTCTGGGCAAGTGAATACAGATGAAGTGAGTGATAAATAGAAGATGGGGGTGTCTTACTTCTGGATGTGCATGTGATTCGTCCACTTCCCTCTCCCAGACAGGTGCAGTCCACTACCATCCATCCCTGATAGGACTTCTCCCACGTCTCCCCAACAACATATGATGTTCCAGCCGAGTTGTCATAGCAACGTTCAGCTGCAACAAGCAAACTCAGCTTGAATGACTGAGCATACTTTTAATCACTTAGCTGTGCGTCATGAACACTCAAAAACATCTAAATGTTTAAAATTTATAGAATAAAAAAGACTCAGAAAAGGAGAACGTAGTCACAAAATTTTGGGCAAACTGACAAAGAACTTGGAGTTTCCCAACCACATGGATTCAGTCATTACTCAGCTGTCTGAATGACTCACCTACAGGTTTGCAGGTCCATTCACCCTTCCCATTACCCAGACAGACACACTCCAACATGTAGCCTCCCGTCTCATGTGGTCTCCTCCAGGTGTCTCCGATCTTATATGAAGCTCCACCCTCATGACAGCGATCTGGATGGATAGAAGGGAAAAGATCCTGAAGCTGTCTTATATAAGTGTGTGTAAACTAACTCAAACATTTTCATCATTATCTAACCATCCAGCTAACTGCAAGCAGCTGCATGGCACCAGTTGTTAATCAGCTTTAGAGAAGAACGTTTACTGCCACCAGATCAGCACACATGGGCTAAAAACTCAACCCAGGACTGTATGGTCTGAGGTAACCCCCAAACTGAGAAGCTGTGACAAAAACACACATACTGGCAGTCGTGCAACTGATCTTGCTCCTTCCAGATCCAATGCATGTGCAGTCCCAGATCATGCCATCCTTGGGGCTCTCAAAAGACTCTCCCACGCTGTAGTACCTCTGGCTGACTTTGTCAAAGCACTTCTCCTCAGCTGCAGGGATGAAAAAAAGAAAAAGAAATATGCAAGTTTTATGAAATAAAGGAAATATGATCCAACAGGGCTGCTTTGTAAATAAAGACGCTGCATACAAACCATCTGGTTTGCTTTTGCACTGGATCCCAGCAACTCCATGGCAGGTACAGATCAGAATGCTGCCCAGATAGGGACGTTCCCAGTGGTCGTTAACGTTATAGAACTGACCGTTTTCTATACAACCATCTGAGCAGAGAGGAGAAATACAGATTAGAAAAAAAAACAAAGCTAATGAGACAGAGACAGTGGGGGGATGTTTATATAGGAAAGACAAATAAAATCATTGGAAAGTGGTCCAACCTCAAACAAAGCTTCACACACAGATCTTCACTGCTGATTAAACAACAAAGACTTAAACATATCAAAATAGTTCAAGCTAAAATTAAACTTTCTGTTTAAGGATCCTCTACCCCTGTCTGTGAAATTAACTTCAGCAGTGGTTAAATCCTTCAAAGGTCCCTCTTAGGCGTCATAAATCATTTGCACAGGGTGGAGGATAATAGCCACCTCTTTCTCCCCCACTAGGCACTTTCTTTGTGCACAACTTTGCTTCACATCTTATCTTTTCCTCTCTTTCATCAGCCTTAAAATCAACGCCAAGAGGTTCTTTTTTTAACTTTGTGTGAACTTGGATTATTAGATTCCACATGGATGAAGATGAAGAAGACAGATGGGGTTAAAGGTTAATCTTGTGACCCAAAGCAGAGGCTGATTAGGGTCTTTAAATGCTGATGACATCATTAGGTTGATAACACTGCATGCAAATGTGTTTGATTTTGTTTTTAGGAAGCTCTTATTTTAAAAATCGTGACATTTGTCTTTTTAATAACTTAAATAAACAAAATAAAGCTTACCCTGAGAGACGGAGGAAGCGTGATACTGCTGCGCCTGACGCCGGGTCTTGCGCGTCCCCTGGGGCATGCAGTTCACTGCGCTCCCGATGCACAGAGCGACCAGCACACCGGCTATGGTGCTGCTGTGACCGGACATTTTAGGGGGGGATTAAGCTGCTTGGATGCTGCAGAACGCGATCACAAGTGTTCCTCTTTAAAGAAAAAATAAAGGAAAGAAAAAATGTAATTATTTGACTGGAGAGAATTTAGTTTCCAGCGCTTCTTTTCTTCCTGCAGCTTCTTCTCCTCTCCAGCCTCTTCCTTCAGCCCGCGGCCCCTGAGTGAGTGCAGGTTACCACTGTGTGCTGGGAGTGATTTATCTGGGCTTGGCTTAGTTTCAGGCGGAGGAGGGAGGTCCAATGAGGAGAACGACTACCCACGCAGAGTAAGTAAAGCAGACAAGCCTCCCCCAAAAAAACACAGACAAGTTTTAAAGTTTGGCTGACAAGATTTTAGCTGGGTTATTTTAACTTTGACAAATAAATGAATGAATGAAAACAAATTGCATTTACTTTGATAATAAATTAAACACCTCCTATTTAATTGTTGACATTTTTAATGAAAAAAGATTCACATAATTAGGAGTTTATCAGCTGATTGATGATGTAAACAGCCTTTATTCTGGTTCATGTGACTGGACGTTATTGAACACTGCTGCAGTTCAGCAAATAGTTTTCAGGATCTGAGGGTGATCTGCAGGAATTAGGTCACATAGCATCAGAGTCTGGAGAATCTCCAGGCCTGAAGTTTCAGGGCCTGCAGAGCATTGTAACAACCAGGTGTTTCATTGTAAATTTGCAAATTAAATGCAGCACGTTTTCCGTTTCTTTTCTTTTTATCCTCACAAACGTTCCATACCTTTTTATATATTCAGTTGCGCCTCTAAATCTCAATAAACCCACTCTGGATCATATAAGTTCAGCCTTGATGAAATACAAAGAGTGCTTTTGATGTTTCCTTTCTTTGATTATTTCCTGTAAAGATGATCCATGCACATTTTAGGAGCTATTCCACCATCATTTTTGCACAAACTTGGCCTTTTTTCTTCAAAGTAGGAGCTTTCTCATCTTGATGGGAACCTTCTGTGACCTTAATTGGTTTAGATGAGTTTAGAAGTGCACAGTGAACATATAAACAAAGCATCAGATCTTGTAATTACCAAAGAACTTGTATAAATGTTGTCCATACATAAAGAACCCATCTTAGGATCATCACAAAACAGTGATGAAATGCCAGGATGCAACAAAAGATTTTTTACATGTCTTCCATCTGCTGCCTGCATTAAATGTTTGTTGCACAGATGTAACCAGAGGCAAAGACTTGGGAGGTTTGTTGTTTTTTGTGGAGCTCTTCAGTCCCCATAATCCTCAGCAAACCCTAAGAAGTGTTTGGTTAGAAAACAGCTTTTGTGGGGTAAACTGAAACCCCGTTAAGTCAGTCCAACATTTGTGTTCTGCAGCAATAAAATCTAGTAACAAACTCAATGGCAACAATAACAACAAAAAAAACCCTGTAAGAGTTAAATATCCAACCACAGAACAATTAAACAAGCTTTAAATTGTATTAAACTGAAAACCACTGATGAAATAGTTTGCATTCAAAACTAATTGAATGCATGATAAAACGCTGCAGAAATTAAAAGCAGCTCATCATTCTTTCCTCTGCAATGTCATGATCTCAGCAGTGAAATCAGTTTATCTTCAGTCAGCTGCTAAATTAGGTCAATCAATCTATATGAGAGAAGGCTTTGTGGCCACTGCATTATGTGCACCAGGACATCTCTGGAGTACAAACACATTTTTGAGGTCTCAGTGAGATTTTATTCTGCCATCATTTGTGAATCAACACTTTATTTTATTTACCACTTGTTCCACATCAGGAGACTTGTATGTTACATTTTGTCTCATGGATGGAAAAGCGTTTTCTGTCATCTCTTTGTCACGCAATGCTAATAAGATGCTTATATCGATCCAGTGTAATGAGGTTTGGATTATTTTGTGCTTAATTCAAGCCAATGACTGGAAACAATGAACCATCAGACTGAAGGCAGGGCTTTAACTGTTCAATTACAAAAGTTAAAGTTTACAAAAATATTGAGTCAAATCTATTTCAAAAGCGTACTTGAATCAAACAGTAACCCACCTCTAAACCCTCTCACTCAATAAGTACAGACTCATTTCCGTGGTTGCAAACCACGTCTGCTACTGCAGAACTCTGACCGGCGATGATGAATCCCAGTTTAAAGGCATTGTTGTGCAACTCAGCTGCCTGATGTGGCTCCACACATAAATGCACAGACATTCCTACGGTCAAATTGATCAGTTTTAGGTGGTTATTTTCCATTTAGAAGTGAATCATGCAGGATGATCACAATGGAAACTGAAGCAGCACTTTTTATCTGTGGGAACAGCAATAAAAAAAGGTAAATTTATCTTTTTCTTATTATAAAAAGTTACTTTTCAACCCCTCAATTTGCAGAAATGATACCGGAGGTAAAAGTGAAAACACAACTGTGGGAGGAATGAGTTAATGGGGGAGTTGTGAGTGGAACAAAAAGTGATAATGTAGTGAAAACTAATGGAAGAGTGACAAAAATGCAGGCTGAGTAAATGCAGTTTAATGCTGATGAGTGGAAATCAAACTGAAACTTTAGACTTTATTACACAAGATCATCCAGGATGGCCATTATGAGTAAGAGGGCGAATGTGGGGAAAAGAGGTCACAGCTGCTAAAGCTGCACAGTTTGGATGTCTAATCTTTTCTCACGTCTCAGTGGAGTCTCTTGGCATGCTTGTCTCCTTTTTAATATTCAAACGTGTTCTCTAAATTCAGCCAAAAGCTATTTGTGGTGCTTCTAGACCACGTTCACTAAGATTTGCCTAACTTCTTAAAAAATGATTCAAACAAAAGCATTTTTAATCTCTCCCATCTCTTCTTTTTCCTCCCTCTCCCCAGCCTTTGGCTCTTCTCTGCCGTCAGTCCCTCATGTCCTCCTGGGAGATAAGGTCACAGTCTGAAGGGAGATGGAGTGATTAGAGGCTTAGACTCAACACTTTTCTCAGGCTGATTAGTTCTAGATATCTTAAAATCTCCTCACTTGAAATGTTTCATGGCAGCTGAGTCAGTCAAATAGAAATTCTGAGCCTGAATCCGTAGCCAGAAGCAGTTTTCTTTACGTGTTAAAAAGCTGCCCCACGAGAAGTTCAGAGATGGATGATTTTACAGTCTACCACTCCGCTTTAACACTGAGCTTTATGGGGGTTTCTTTTATATGTTTCCTTTTATACTGGCACTTCTTATAAGTTTAAAATTTAGATTAATTTAAGCAAATAAAACGGTTAATTTCTCTTTGGTGGGGAAGGGTTCTACCGCCATTATTAAAACATCTGCCTCCTCTTTTTGGCCTCTTTCACAACAATTTACTGTGCAAAAATTGAGAAAAAATGAAAGATTAGAAGCCATAACATTATAATGGTTTAAGCTATCTCAGCTAAACCACAGATATTGTCTCTGACTGGTGAGTTAGCATAGATTGGTGGTAGTGGTTCACCAAAAAACTTCCAAATGCGTCATAAACAACTCATGAACCACTTCCACTGTAATTGTCTAAATGACCAACAGGTTTTTTCCATTTAAAAACAATAAAGTGCGGTTTGGATGCTACCTATTAAAACTGTAAATGCTGTGTAGCAACAGAATTTGTCACCTGTGACATTTTGAGTTGATAATTGAGATGATTTGTCTCAGTGTTATTTTTTTTATGAGTCTGCAGACCATATGAATAAACCACAAGAACGTAATAATATGAAGGCACAGAATAAACAGGTGTTTTTGAAGAATAAAAATAAAAATAATAGAAGTCTGGAACTGAGAACCTGATGTTCAAAACCAGAACAGAATGGGAAACATTTAGATGAGATTGTATTTACTCCACTTACTTGTCCCGTTTAGGTTGCCTGTTAAATTCTAACAATAATACACCGATCTAAGCAGCTCTTATTTGGAAAACCAATCCACAGACTAAGCAGCTGAGCTCTGAAAGCAAACAGCCTGTGAGTGTTTGGTTATTCAGGGAGTCTAGTGTGGGCTAAACAAACCGAGGAGGTAAAGTGGTTTTATTTTTTCAAAAAGTTTTTGCTTACATCCTGTTTCGTTTGTTTTCTTTCCAGCAGCTTTTGACTGACTCAATCTTTCACAGCTCACATTTCCCATGTCTCCCTGTCTTTTTCCCCGTCTCCTTTTCTTCCTTGTGAACCCCCCTACACACAAACAAACAGACAGATGATGCCATCACTGTAACATTTGGTTATCTCATGGCTACAGACCATAATGCAATGGGCTCTTGCCCCCTGCAGGGAACCAAGCTGGAGGAGAGGAAGTTTGGGGCGTCTCTGGGGATAAAAGCGGCCTGTGTGTGGGTGGAGGGGTAGGGTTTTTCCACTGAAGCAGCTCTTTAGTGCTTGATTTTATGAAGCGTTATCAGACACAAGCTGTCAGGGTATCAGGTGGAGAACACCCAGATATTAGAACGGGAAGAGTTTCGTATTTGACATGTTTGATGCATCTCCTGAAAGAGATTCTGATTTCTGCCACACGTTTTATGTCTAACGTCTGTTAAATTACACAGTATTTCCAACTAATACAGCCTAACTGATTCAAGCTAACCCATAAAACAACTGTAACTCTTGTAAATGTATAGATAATGTGCTGAGATTTGTAACCGAAACTCCTTCACACAACATACTTCATGAGCTATCAGATTGATATTGTGTGAGAATGCACATAAAGTTATTTACAAGATTTGTCCAAAACAGCTGTCAAAAGATGAAACTCATGAAAGATGGCGGGCGATGTGAAGTCCTTCAAGGATTGCTGGGTCTTTTATCTTATTTATGTCATTGTTTAAAAGAAATAATAAGGGAAAGATTATAGTTTGGAGAGTGACAAGAAATGTTGCCATTTTGCTTTTTTTTCTGTGCTGAAGCTGGTGGTCAGCTGGAGCACCTCTGAGGCTTTATGGGTTTTCTCCTGGTGATTCAGTTTCCTGTAACAGTCCAGAGAAGCATTTTTTGCCTGAATAAATTAAAACATCACCTTAAATTAACTATACATATACTTTTGAGAGGCGATTCTTCACTGGCTTATTGAGAAAAGGACTTGGAAGGAGATGAAAGAGTTAGTTTGATGCGATGTTCTTGTTTCTTTAAGCCTCTCCCCTGCATAAAAGCTAAATGTTGTCTGTAAAAACACATCTCGTCTTGATTGATCTCCATATAAAATGTTAAACATATAAAACATTTTTGCTACAGTGACTTCCCAGGTTAAGAAACATTTGCATGAATCACAGACTGAATGAACAATGTTCCTCTTTAACCTCTTTAACAAAGATGTACTAACCAGAAAGTGACCCTTCAGGCCCCAGTGTCCCCAGTCTGACCTGTTTAAGATCCTCGTTTTCATGGATCTGAACGAAATGACGTTTTTGTCCAAATGACGTATCGATTAAACGAGGTTGTCAATCTTTCTGTATTCAAAACCTTATCTATAATAAGACACATGGGAAAAGTTTTTTAATTTGATGTAAACACCAATGAGATTTTGCGCCAAGGTTGCTATGGTTACCCCATAACACTGGTGAGGAATCTCAGAGTCATAACTCCAGAAAAACGTGTGGGTTTGTGTGTGGGGAAAAGTAGTAGAGGGTAGAAAAGATGTGACAGCAAAAAAAAAAAGAGTTTTTAAAGGCACAGTGCAAATTCATGCTGCTTGAATATGTTTAATCTGAGTCATGATGTACTAAAGAACAACAGTTACTAAGCACAGAGGGCATGGAAAGTCAGGAGAGCTGGGAAATGATCGCTTCCCTCCAGCGGCTGACTCATACAGCGTAATGTTCTAAATAGAGGTATAACTACAGATGTTTGGGGAGACTGTTTGTGTAACAGCAGCCTTCTTCTACGTGTGTTTCTACATGCTGAACACGACAAGGCTGCTTGAGCTTTTTCATGTTACTGAAAAACTAGAAAAAAACGTATTGTGTTCAATAGAAGCCACAGATTTCGCTTGTTTCTTAAATGCACCATCAACCAGAGGTGTAATCTTCTGCGGAAAAATCTATTTGAATTTAGAAATGTTTATGTTATTCAAAACAATACAAAACATTTCCATTTTTCACTGATTTTGTGCATGATTCAGAAGAATAAATAAAGAACGGTTACCTCTCAGAGTTCTGTTTATTGGATTGGAAACAGAAGCCCTAGAGACTGGTTTGCTCCAAGCTCAACATGGAAAATACCACTAATGTTAGTCAGAATAATCAATAATGTGCAAAATGAGTGAGCTGATATTTTAATAATTTTCAAAGTTACAGCTTATGGTTTATTTAGGGTCCCCTGGTCGTCGTGTGGCTGTGGTTCAAAAACTTCTTCCCTGTGAGGACTCTGTGTGAAAGTGCATAAAATGAAAATGCAGCTTTGTTTCCTTTCCTGCTCCTTCTGAATTCGAGTGTTACATCATAACCTGTGAGACTCCGTTGGGTCTGAGTGGAAACCAGAGACTGGAATCAGACTGGGAAATGCGTATGGAGATGCACCAGATGCTCAGAGCAGCCGCTCTGGTAGAATTGGAAAGACATCTGTTTCACTGGCAGGAATACCAGGGAGTGAAAGTTAATCTATGTAAATGCTGGAGTAACAATCAGAGTGAATTTACTGTGATAAACACAATTAAATGCAAGCATTGTTGGTTTTCATGTAGACATTAATTCACTGTAGAATAAAAAAACAAATAGCTGTGAAATTATCTAATTCACTGCAGCATCTGGATTTGCACTAAACAGTTATACAATCGTTGGAGAAGAGGAAAAACTGACAAGACAATGAGAAAATAAAACGGATGAGAAAAGGAAAATAGGATGAGAGGATGGAAACTACAAATTATGTAAGAGTTGGTTGAGGTTTGTGCATATAAATATCCGTTCTAATTGCACATGATGGTCAGAACGTCAGCGAAGGAAAGGAAGTTTGTGTGTGCTGCAAGCAGGTGGTCAAGACAGGGTTCAGGATCTTCTCATGTCTCTAGATGAGTTATTAGAAGACACTAACCTTGCAACCTGAACTGAACCACAGCAGTTAAATCAGGTCAGGTCTTTTGAAGTTGTGCATTGAACTGTTCCCTCAACTCTCTACTCTGCAATCAGAACAGAAGAGCAACTGTTTAACTCAGGGCACTCAGCCCACTCACCTGAAGGTCTTTATTAATCTGCTTGATGATCTGTGGTGCAGAAATAAATGAGGATGGGTGAATTCCTCACACAAATAGAAGTAGCCACTGTTAGAAAATAAAACTGAATACGTTTGTGCCCAAAAGGCGTTTTTCAGTTCTGACTACGATCACAGGAGTGTTTTTTATTCATGATGGTAGGTTAGACATGAAACATCTCCAAAAGGTTTGATTTGCTTCAGACAATTCTTTCTTTGTGAAGCAGCTGGACTTCAGGCTGAGACGATTGGATAAAAATGGATCAAGCAGCATCGCTGACACACCGCTGACAACTTTAGCTTTAGTTTTCTAGCTCCGTTTTCTCTTAATCAAAACGCCTTTACTTTAATGAAGACAATAAAATTGGAAGTGCCACTAAAAGGATGCATTCAACTTAAATAACACATAAAAACATGAAATATAGGATTGTAAAATACATATTTAAACAAATATTATAGGGCATAATCATGAGTTTTGGGTAATGACCGAAAGGACGAGATCGCGGATACAAGCGGCCAATATGAGTTTTCTCCGCAGGCTGGCCGGGCTCAGCCTTAGGGATAGGGTGAGGAGCTTGGAGATTTGGGAGAGACTTGGAGTAGAACTGCCATGTCGAAAGGAGCCAGCTGAGGTGGCTCGGGCATCTTGTTAGGATGCCCCCTGGACGCCTCCCCAGGGAGGTGTTTCAGGATGTCCTGCCAGCAGGAGGCCCCCAGGTCGACCCAGGACACGCTGGAGAAAATATATCTCTGGTTTGGCCCTGGAACGCCTTGGGATCCTGCCGGAGGAGCTGGTAGAAGTGGCTGGGGAGAGGACCGTCTGGGACTCCCTATTGCAGGCATGTCCAAAGTGCGGCCAGGGGGCCAAATGTGGCCCTCAGAGTGATTTTGTGTGGCCCTCAGCTGCATTTTTTAAATTATATAATTTAGTCCTGCTGCAGGATTTTATGCAGAAAGACGCTTTATGACATTTTTTAAAGATTTTTACTAACATGAGACCCAACAAAAAAAAATCCAAGTAAATTAAAATCTTTTTAAATGCAAATTTTTCCATTCAATCAAAAATGTTCAAACTTTTTTAGACAATTCAAGAGATATTGAGATTTCCGACTTTATTTCCTGGTAAAAAGAACCACAAATCCTCACTGACTTATACAAAAATGCAGACTTGTGAGCTCTAGCCTGACTAAATCCAGCAACATGACTGAAGAAAGACCCTGGTCTTGTTGCTGAGGATGAACAAAAAGTAGTTTCTAGAAACCTAAAAACAGTCGACCAATCAGATCCAGTGAATCTGATGCTTTTTATTATTGAGTCAAACATACGAGATCCCTGTGTCGTAATAACAAAGACAGTTCATTAGAATGTTGCATTTGTAATGAATTAACAAAATATTTTTTGCTTGTTTATTTTAAGAAATATTCTAATTTTTGTGACCCTCGAGGACTTGACACTTGGTGATTTTGGCCCTCATGTTGAAAAGTTTGGACACCCTTGCCCGATTGGGATGCTGCCCTCGCGACCCGGATAAGCAGAAGAAGACGAGACAAGACGAGACGAGATGATTCCTCATCCAAAATCCACTCACTGTGCAGTTAGGAGGAGTACCTTCAGAATAATTTTCGTCATTGTTTTGCACATTTTGTACCTCAACAAAGTTTCCTTCTTGAGCAATAAAACCTAATTCATTTTTCTGTTGCATCCTTCCAGCTGCTTTGGATTTCTCTGTTCGGTTTGAGTTTTGCAACATTATAAAACACACAAGCTGTAAGACCTGTGTCACTAAAAAGCTTCCTTTTTGTGACATTTTCTCATCTCCTGATACACCCGTGAGACAAGGGAAAAACATACCATGTGTACTCTCCTCTACCCCAAACCCCATCCACTGATTCTAATTAAATACATGTATTTGAATTATCTCTGTTTTCTGTTTGGTCCCAGCATCTGATTTAGTTTATGGCGCTCAACTGAAACTTGAAAGAACGTAAAAGCCTCTAAAGCATTATGAGGAAATAAGTGAATCATTAGAACGAGTCTGTTTATATCTGAATTTCACATTCTGGCGGTTGAAGACAAAAATGGATACAATGAGATGAAAAGTGTTGTTTATAATGTGCTAAAGGGGAAAACACTGATTCATCACTGTGTGAGACCCTTTCCCCACCATAGAAGGATATGTCTGCTCTCTGTGTGTGTGTGTGTGTGTGTGTGTGTGTGTGTGTGTGTGCGTGCCTCAGACATTGCAGCACTAGCATTTTGTTTTCTTAATAATAATGTGACCAACTACGATTGATCAAAAAGTCTCAAAAAATAAGAAAACACACACATATTGAAGTTTTTTTCTAAATATTTTGGAATGAATAAAAACAATAATTTTAGGTTTATTTGTAAAGTCTCAAAAAAGACAGCAATAACACAAAAGTCTAGTCTTTCTTTAAGTCAAAATGTACAACAAAACATCAGTGAAACTAATCCAAAACTAACGAGAGTATGTCATAAAGCTCACCACCATGTAAGTGATTTACTGTGTGGGGTTTGTTTATTTCTACGTGTGAGAAAAGCTGCCTGATGAGGACAAAAGAACCGCAGCACGTATACGCACAACAGACACACAAATGCATTATGTAGCAGTTCTTAATTAAAGAACCTTCTCTGTTTTTTTCTGGGTACATTTTTCTCACGCATCCCTCCCACTGGCTCCTGTTCCAGCCCAGATTCCCAGAACTGGTTTCTTATCTTTTGTCTTTGAACAGATATTTTGAAGTTTCATTCTATTGGACCGTGATTTCAGTTGTTATAAGTACTGCAGTTACTGAACAAAGTGGTATATACATTTACGTTTGATGCCCTCACTACTGGTAACCATAACAACACATTTACAGCACAACTAACTGCTGAAGTAGCATAAAAGTGACTCCTTTTCAAAATAAAAGTGAGTTTTTCCCTTTCTTCTCATCCAATATTTGCTTTTCTTATTATCTTTGCTTCATTTTCTCCATATTTTCTCTTTTATGTTTTATTTAGCCACCAAACCCACCATTTTTTCTGTCCATTGTTTCTTTCTCTTCTTGTCTGTAATCATTTTCATCCTCCTTCCTGCCCAGATGACCTCATTTGATCTGAGAGCTCCAGTGTTTTTTATTCATCCTTTTTGCTGAAACCTCTAATCAAACTAACTGCTTTTCTATAAAAAGAGCTGCTCTTTATGAGTTTAAACATCTACATTAAATGTGTGTAGCTTGTTGTTTGTGTATGATTGCACGTGTGTGTGTCCACCATAACTATCTGTGCAAATTTGCAGGTTACACCCAGATAATACATCATGATAGCAGCGGCATGGGGTTTGAATATGTGTGTGTGTGTGTGTGTTTCAGGCAGGAAAACCATCACCTCGTGAGCTGAACATTACAACTAAAGATAAACACTTAATTAGCCTTCAGCTGGGGTTGCTAGGCAGAAAACAAACTTCTCCTTTGGGAGTTTTTTTTAACATCAAAGAGGAGCAGATGCTGTCTTAATTTGTCATCCTTTATCTTCACTCTCCCTTCTAGACTTCTCCCCTCATCCCCTTTTCTTCCAGATGTGTTTTTTTTTGTAAAAAACACAATCCTCTGTAGCACGTCATACAAATATAACTCAGTTAATGCATTATGTGATGGATAAAATATGGAATGCTAACAGTTGACCCAAGTGCAAATAAGCAGGAAATGACCCAAGCCTGGATTTCTTCCCTTTCTAAGAATTGGAGGTTTGCCAGATTATGGCTTCTGTCCACAATCAGCCTATCAGAGACCCTCCTCCTCTTCCTCCTTCTCCTCCATTCCTTGTCTTTCACATGCCTCACCTCCTCTAGTCGGTTTCCCTTTTTCAGACATCTGTCTTATCCCTGGGGACTTCCTCCGCTTCACCTCCTCCATCATTTCTCTGATTTCAACTTCCGCCTACCCCCATCACCGTCTCATCATCCTCCGCCTCCACAGTGGGGTTTTGGACAAAAGAAGGTCCCAGATAAGCAACTTCTGTTTAAGAGAATTCTATTCTGCACAAAAGACTGAAAGTTTGCACCAGAAATAAGAAACGAAAAGCCTATTCTCTTTTGGACAAAATGTAAAGAAGGAACTAGGGAAAAAAGAAAAGAAAAAGTAAATCCCTTCAGGTCACTGATAATCAGGGCTGAGCTCAAACTGCTTAGATCCTGTAACAAATTACAGGCAGAGCAAAGAACAGATAAGAAGAAACAAACCAGCAGCACCTGGCTGTAAAGTCTCAAACCCTCTGCTTTGTCCAGGATAGACGTTTGAATCCCTTTTCATTCCCTTTCCTGTCCTGATTTTGTATTTTAATCTTATTTTTCTTGTAAACTTTATCTCCTCAGAGTTTCAGACCAACATGATGTCAGTGAGAACGTGAGATCCTTGTGAGGGGTCTGGAGCCTGTCATGGTTCATTTGTGAGGCTAAAGGCTTTATGAATCATAGCCAGGAATAACAAAGCAAAGTCTCTCTCTCTCTCACTGTGTTGCCTTAAACACTCAGATCCCTCTGTGGGTTGTTACTGAGGGGGGGTCATATACACAAGCCTTATATCAACAGCAGCTTGAGTTCCTACTGAGAGGATAGTTTAGAAGAGAAGGGATTTTAGATGTGTTGAAATTTTGTAGTTTGTGTAAAAAGTGCTCAAAGAGGAATAACATTTGATCATACAGATGAGCTATCAAGTGGTTTTCACATGTTGGATGCACATGTTAATAAAAATAAAAAATCTGAACAACATAAAGGCTCCTGTTCTTCCATCTGCATCTATTCATCTCTTGTTCTCTTGGTTGTGGTTTTTGAATCTCTCTTTTTGCGCTCATGTCCAAGCAGCTGACTGTACTTTCCTCTTTGCCCTCCGTCCTCCTTCTCTAACCACTGCTGAGCTCACGCTCTATCATTTATCCGTACCACACTGAGAAAAGCCCTCTTTTTGAGGAGTCCACCTCCTCCTTCCCAGAGGGAAGGGAGGACCAAAGTCCTTGAGTCAAACAGGACATCTAAAACACTTACAAACATGCACAAAACCCACAATTTGTCCCACAAAGTGAGCTTATTTAAAAGGATTATTAAATTAAATGCTGAGATTTGGTGATTTATTTGTAACTGTGACACAAAATCCAACCAGCTAAGCAAAAAAATAAATAAATAAATAAATCAGGAAAATTCTAAATCTTATCTTACTGTGTCATTAATTAAAATGGGGAATTTAAACAGAATACACACAGTGATGGTTAGTAACTCTGAATAAGTTAAATAAACTGCAAATATTCTTTAAATAACAGTAAAACTGAAGTCATGAGTACACGATGTATAAGCAAAGAGAGTCAGACAAGATGACAGACAGGCAATGAGACGTCCAAGGTTTTCCCCCTCGACTGACCCCTGTGAGCGAATGGCAGCTGTTTTTCAATGAGCTCATCATGGTGGAAGCCCAGTTTTTGTCATGTCTGCTTTATATATATATATGGGTATGTGCAGACCCACCGGGGTGGATGTCTGGGTGATGAGTCACAGAGGAGAGAGACTGCAGAGTCAGGCAGATGCACATCCCAGTATCCCGGAGCAAAATGTAACTCTTAACTCCAAAGAGGCAGAGAGACGGAGGTCAAAACTCCCCTCAGATTTTAGGTGTGTGCATTTCTTAGAAGTGTGTGCCAGCTCTTACCATCAGGATGAGTCTCACTCATGTTCTCAGAAAGATGCTGACTAACATGGAGAATCCCGTTGAATGCACTGAAGATCATCTTTGGAGACCTGAGTGAGAGAGGACATTTTGAGGTGTCGAGATTTTAAAAATAGTCTCATTTAGTGGTCATCTGTTGTTTTGAGTGTTAAAGGTGGAGAAGCTTGTGTTGCTACACAAAGCCATCGCAAACGTGATGCATTTTTGGACACTGCAGTCAGACTGTTGAACCATGAAAATGAGCCCAAAGCGATGCAGGTTTCAGCAAAAATATCTTTAATCTCCAGTGTTTTAGGGACCTTGCTAAATCATTTTTTTAAAATGTGGAAACCATGTGTTTGCGATGAATTTCCAAAGAGTAATGGCTAGATTAAATCAGTTTGCTCTCCTCCAGTGTGCCAGTAAAATGACAAGCGTATAAAACGTCAAGCCAAAGATCATCGCAGCACGTTTTATTTTTAAGTTCTTTACTACTTCGTTCTGCTTCTGTTAACTATTCTAATTCAAGGTACCAAAGAAAAAGTATTGGTTGGAAACTAAACAGAATATGAAGTCACTTCTGTTTTTGACCAGCCCTGATGTCAAATTAAATCATGGAGTCAGAATTAGACATTTATTAGTATTCCAGATGTTTCTGTCCATCACTCCAGCCGTGACACTCAAACACAGCACTGGACTCAACTTATCCTAACATCTGCACCTTGTGTCTGTGTTTAATACTTGTGCAACGTTGTGTTTAATTTTCTTAATGAACAAACTTATTCTTTCATCTGCCTTGACACTACATGAAGTCATAGAAAGAAAGGAGGTTTGTTCTCATCTTTAGTCAATCTGAATGCATCTTATGCCCCAACCTGCTGATTTGGCTGCTGATTCATGCACTGAGTGTGCTCTTGTCTGTTTGTTTTTGTGTCTGCAGGCCAGGTAGTTTGGACGAACATCAGATGGGTGTTGACAGATAACCCAGCCAGGTGAATGAATCACCGTCTTTTAATGCCCTGAAGAAAAATGAATCTTTAAAGGGCATTCGTTGCATTTCTTTGTGCCAAGCTGCAGGACTTTTATAAGCCTGTAGGTTGTTATCTAATACGCTGCAGCTGGGAGGCAAATATTTTATTAATAAATCTACAACACAGACAAACTGTAGTCATTTTGGATGCAGAAAAGAAACATCTTGCTCATCACTAATGAGAGAACGAACATGTCGGCACATGTGGAAGAGTCTGTTTAGTAGTTCGGGGGAGGGCAATGCCTTGACAGCTGTGTGAGATCACTGGAACATCCTAAACCACATCAGGGACTGCTGGAACACACATGCACACAAACAGCACGCGCACTGCCCATACGCACAGCTGCATCTGGATGCTTTACTCTCATGTCAGGTCTGATTATTGTCCCAAACAAGAACCTGCACAGAGTGGATGTATTTACAGTCAGCTCTAAAGAAAGATCCTAGAATGATCAGCTGTCTGATCACATCTTTGTCTGGAACAAATGTGGAAAATACAGCCAAGGGACGCCCTGTTATCTCATTTAATTGTGTTCAGTTTAAGGGAAATAAATCAAGATATTTCAAGAGCATCGGTGGACTTGTGTAATTACTCATCCACCAGTGATGACCACAAACATGCTGCACACACCCTGCCCTGCCTGCAGATTTACTCAACCCTTGTGTTTGTGTGTATGTGTGTAATATTTTGACTGAACTACAAAACTAAGAATGGAAGTAATATCCAGAGCAGGATACTTTTTATACTTTAATGGAAGATTTCATCATAGTGTACAATGTTTTACTGCCTAAAAATCACATTTTAACTGTCTTTTTAACTGGTGATTGATGGAGTGCTGTGAAAATTGTAATAACGTGAACTATTAACCCTTACCAAGATAAAAGAATAGGAATCACAAAGCAATAAGATTTATAATTTAGTGTATGATTATGTCATTGTAATAATTATGTTCATAATGTAAATTTTTATTGGAACTTAAATTGAGTTCAGTTCATATTTCAATAAGATGCAAGTGTTTTACCTGTAGATCAAAGGGTTAAAAAAAGAGACTGAGATTAGCACGAAACCTAACTTTATTGACTTTATTAAAACAGGAGATTTTTAACTTGAAAGCAACTTGATAATGCTGCTTTTCCTGAACAAACCCCTGACCTCTGACCTTCTGTCCGGCGTCGCAGAGGTCAGCACGTCTGGTTTAATTTGTTCGCTTCTCCAAACATCCGCTAGAAATTACCGCAAGTGCACGTGCACTTATCTATATGTCTGCTGGCGTTTGTGTGCATGGGTGTAACGCTGTCTTATCACAAGGTACCCTGGGAGATAAACTATGGAAGCTTTGAGAGAGGTTAAAACGGGGCATCTGGAAAAGCATGTTGTCTAGTCTGGTAGCAAATAAAAGATAACAAATTCAACCTGTAGGGCTCTGCTTTGAGTTATGGGTTAGTAACTTAATTAGGTTACCTCAGCTGCAGTTTGATAAGCCTCTATTAAAACCAAATGTAAGTTTTTATGTGGTTTTTCTTAGCCTTGTTAGTTTTTCAGTATAAAATCCCACCTGTAAGTCAGAAGCCAAACTAAACTGAGTTTTTTTTTCTTACTTTAAAAACAAGCATATGAAAAAAAAAAGTTTTTTTATGCTGTGAGATTCCAAAATGCTGCAAGTTTAACAATCTAGAAATGCCCAAAAGATGTCAAACATATAAATAAATGTTGAATTATGATGGCTCTGACTTTTTGTCTTCACTAACACCTCTTCGTTCTTACAGTCGTTGAGCCGTCTCTGCTAAACGGAGCAACGTTCTGCAGTCCATCATCACGCAGGCGTTGACATTTTACCATCTGATCATTAGTCACTGCAGCAAAGTGACATGCGTTGATGTACACATACAGGTCCTGACCTCGTGCGTCATGGCTCTGCATCGTTAGTTTCTGCAGAATCAGGTTTTACTGAAGGACGAGAATCAGAACTGGTGTTCACACAGACAAAGGAGCGTCTGAGGGAGCAGAAAGATCTGGTTCAAGCTGGAATCTAAAACACCGAGAGCGTGTGATGACGAGAGGAAATACTCCTGACACTTTATGAATTATTACTCTTTGTTAATTCATACTAATAATAATGGATTAGATTTATAAAGTGCTTTTCAGGCACTAGATGATCCATTATTCATGCATTCACTCACACTCTGGTGGTGATAAACTATAGCCACAGCTGCCCTGGAGCAGTCTGACAGAGGCCAGGCTGCCATTTTGACCATCAGCCCCTCTGACCACCTCTAACATTCAGGCAAGACAGGTTAAGTATCTCACCAAAGGACACAAAGACAAATGGACCAGGACAGAGTTGGGATCGAGTCACCAGCTCTCTGAATGCCAAACGACCACTTGACATAAATGAAGGACGATTTAGCTTTCAGGTCACTTTAGGTCTCACTTGAACAAAAAAAGCATAGAAAAAAGATAAAGGAGCTAAAGTGGAGTCCTCTTTAAGTAGTAAAATATAAAGAAATAAAAAGCAATGTAAAATATTTGCATTGTATGTAAATAAAATATTCTGATTTTATGAACACACATACTTGTTCTCTTATGTGTGTGAGTGTGTGTGTGTGTATATATAAAGAGAATAATATTTCACTCAAAGTCTCAAGCATGATGTCAGCACTAAACACACACACACTTCTACACACACACGAAGAGGTTTAATGAGAAAAAGGTGCAGCAGTTTGATGCCTTTGATTCGGCTCCCTTCCCCCAGCGTTTCCCCTCTCTCAGCTCCACATCTGTTTCCCAAACTTGGGAAGAGGCCTTGGAGAGAACAATATCTGGGTCAGACTTGACTTTCTTTTCTGAGCACATGTGTGTTGCAAGCATGCAATAATGTGCATGCAACATACTACAACGTATGAAAACTGTCTGTTATTTGAAACTGAGGATTCTGCATCGTCCCAAGTGTGTTTTACAGTTTAACTCTTAATTACAAGCAATTATTGCAGGAATGGGTTTGATAAAAAGCCTAAATTAGACATTATGATCCACATCCTGCATAAAGAAAAGGAAGTTTCATTTCCTATGGGTAAACTGCATCAGTGTGCACATGTTGTGTTCATGTTTTTATGATTTTAAGGTTTCAAAATAAATAAGCTTTCATCAACCTTCACACCAATTTCCACGTTTTAAAAAAGTTTTAGATAAAAATTTATAAACAATTTAAACTGAAACAGTTGAAGCCACAACGTCCTGGTGCTGTGCTGCCCCCTGTTGAATTAAAATTGAACAACGTCACAACAACCACAGCATCATAAAATAAAACTTTAAAGATGTCAGGAGGACTTTAAGGATTAATGAAAGATAATTCATGTTTGATATTAAACTAAAACGTGTAAGAAATTCAAAGATCACCTACATTTAATCTACAAAACAGAAGTGAAACAGAATGACTTTGATTTGAAACTTTAAACAAAATGAATGAATTAGAAATATAATTTTTCATGCAAAGTGGATGGACGAAACGACAAACACCATTCAGACAAATGAGGCAAACATGTTATTAGGCATAATTAGAAAAAAACAACATTAAATTAGCGTTGGAATCTCATGAATATATGCCAAACGGTGTCCAGTTTATAGCATCAGGCGACTTTTCTAATTTAGTTTGTCTCCTTTCTTCCCAGTTTTATCTCTCAGACTTCTTTCTTGGGATATTTCTCTTTAGCCAATCTGATAAAGTCTTCAGCACTGTCCAGTGAAACCAGGCGGTCCTGAAAGAATTCAAGGGGAAAAATAAAGAGTTTAAGTCATAGACAACTTTATCACATCATGCTCCAGCCAGGTATACCTCCAGTTATTAGTTTTGCAACAAAAAAGGAAAACAGTGAGTTAAAGCTCTTGAACTTGTACTTTAAATGTAATACAAACGATCTGCTTCACAAGATACTTAAATGAAACTAATTTAGCTCACTAATTAAATCGAGATGTGGTTGCTGCTCCTAACTGGATAATAAAAATGATTTGGTTTAGAAACACCATTCCTTTGAATGTGTTTTGGTATAAAAAGTATCTGTACCATGACACAAAGGTATCTGCTATGATTTTCTGTCCCGGTAGGAAACAGTGAGGTTTGGTCCAGCAGCTGTTCCAACAGTTCAGTAGCTTTGCTAAGATGCTCCTGATCTGGACTGAACTGGCTCTGTCGGTTCACACATAGCAAAGAATCCACCTCACACTGGAAACCTAAAAACACAGAGGGAGAAAAGAGTGAAAAAGAGGGAGTTCTGGAAAATAGACATAAAAACAGAAACCACAGTGTCACCCAGCTGCAGCAAGATCTTCTTCCATCGAGATCTGACCTCCCGTCGGGTGTAGCACAAGGTGTGGATGTCGTAATTCAGCTTCTCCCACTCCTGCAGACAAACAGACGTTATCATTAATGTTGAGACATGCATGTGTTTTGCCAATGATTATGAGTGTATCCATCTATCAACCCCACAGAAAAGAAATGCAGGTTCTGGAAGATGTCAGTACTCTGAAGGTCATGAGACAAAAATGCTCCAGTCTAAATCTCTCCAAGGATTTTGACCAAATGTATCTCCAAGGTTGTTTCCATCAAGCACACACAAACTTAATGTTAACCTCCCAGATTGTTGTTGTTGTTCTCTTCATCAGTGAATATTCATGCTAAGAGCCAGAATGTTGTCCCACATCTCCTCTGAGTTATTCTTCTATTAAAACAATGTGCCCACTGTGTCCTGCAGCCTGCCATCATCAACAGGAAGACAGTCACATGTTCACCTAACTCTCACTCTCACAAACAGACTGAAATAACTGAGCTCCTCTGTGGAGGACTACCGAGCTGTTCAGCCCCAACATTTTCAGGAAACAGCCTGATTGTTGATAAATCAATGAGTTTTCTCAGCAGAGAAATGGAGCATGAAGGAGTGCTTCCTCTGGTCTCTGATACAGCAACGCAATATAATAAACCGATGCAGGGAAAATCAAAGACGGAGCTCCAAACATCTTCATGTTTTCCAAAAGCAATGTTTGCACAACAGAAACAAAGACTGGAGAATAACAAATACTGCAACGGACATTATTTATTTATTTATTGGTTAATAGTATTATTGTTTCTTCATGTGTATAAATGTTTTATTTTAGTCGATTTTGTTATTAGTAATGTATTTAATTTTTCTGATATTTTCTTTTAAGCCACTTGTGGTTCTGCTGTCTTATTGTTCCGTTGATTTGAAAGAGGACCCCCTTGAAAACGAGACGGTTCATCTCAAGGGGTTTTATCCTCAAAAGATAATAAATAAAATAAATAAAAATCAATTTAGATCAAATGTGAAAGGAAAATAAGTCTCTCCTAAAACTGCTAATTTCCTCAATTTTTCACATACAATTTTCATGGAATCCAGGTCAAGTTTAATGTGATTCAGCATGAAAAAGAATCAAAGACTTCTCTGAGTCAATTCACATGATAATTACAAGAATTATAGGCTGTACCTCACCTGCTGTCAGTGCAAAATAAATTAAGAGCTTAATGATTTAAAAACACTACTGAACTATATAACGAAATCCAAAAGGAATATTAGAGATATAAAAACATTAAAACAAGAACAACCACCACTGCAGCTTAAATCAATCCAAGGAAATCCAGTTGAACAGATAAACACAAGACACAGGATTTTAGGCCTAAGGTGGATTTGGGTCCTACGTTTTTTAAATTCAGGCATATATGAGGCAGTCGTGATGCTGGTTGGTGGATTTTTCAGGATTCCTCCCAAAAATGATTGCTTAAAAACTAACTTCATGTGACTTTTAAGTAATTTTCATTGTTAAAAAACTAAGCAAAACATTAATTTTTTTTTTGTATATTCCTTTTGTTTTCATTAAATGTGTTACCTCTGTGGCCTGGTCAGCCTGGTTTCTCATGCTGATGAACGCCTGCAGCTCTCTGTCTGATCCACGTCTGATGCAGGAGTTTTCAGGTCTGTCTGAGATGGGCCATAGATCTGAGGTTTTACTCTGGTTGTGCTCCTTGTTTAACAGACCCCTTCCTGATGCTGGAGGTCCAAAAAGACTCTCCTCCTCATTGTTACTGTCGCTGGACTCACTTAATAAAAGTTCTGGATGTCTGGAGGATGAAGTGTTACGCAAACTGGGAAGACAAAAAAACAAAACAACCTATTGATCAATTAAGAATTTAAACACCATTATGCTGATTTAATTAAAAATTAAGGATAAATATACAGAATGTTGTGTTTTTTATTCACCGCAGAATAGCCCTCTTTTCCTCTTTGTTGTGCTTCAGGTAGTAGTGACAGCAGCAGAGAGTAAAACCTGCACCCATTTCTGATCTCCAAACCTGTTAAATGGTGAATGTTAAAAGAAAACTCCAAGCAGTCCGGCTTTCTGTCAAAGATTTTCACAAGAATCAAAAATACTTCCAAACAGAAAAGTCCTCATTTTTAAACGTCAAGAAGCAAAAATCCAGGTCTTGTTTTGTTCTCTCTGTCCTGATCTGAAAACTATCCTGGGCCTGATGAGGGATGTCTGCCAATGACATTATCCACGTGAATAGAAACAGGGGACAACAACAACACACACACACACACATGCGACAGTTCAGGGATGAATGGCATCTTTATTCAGCAACTCCTGAGGCCGCAGAATCCAGGAATGGAGGCAAAGGTTTCCACTGCTGAAAAACAGAAACTGCTTTTAAACTAAATTTGGACCTTTGCAGAAAAGAAATCAATAAATGGAATTGGTTATTAAAAAGAAATGTTACTGTTTTGTAAGAAAGTAAAGGTGAAAAGTTCCTTAACGTTTCTCACGTATGTTGAGTTCTCTCATGGAGTCCAGGCAGTTTTCCAAATCATTCAAATGTTTATAGAAAACATTTGTATTACTGTACATGTGTGCTTCCAATAATATGTTATACAATTTGTTCTATAATTATATCTTTTAAATAAGAAAACTGCTAAACATCATGTTTTTCATGTTTTTCACAATAGATGGCGGTATTGCACCATTTTAAATGGACTCTTTTCCATTAATTTCTTTGAGCTGAAGAAATCATGCAGTTACTGACTAAAGCAGCTTTTTGTTTTATCACATCAATTCATTCTCAGCTTCCTTTGAGTCTGATCATTACACCTAAATGATCACTTTGAATGAAATCTGGCCAAATCTGGTGTCTTTTGTGCAGTTACCATGTTCACTGGATTTCATGGCCAGGTTTTTTGTTAAAGTTTTCCAAATAAACACAAAAAAATGTAATTCTTAGACAAAAGAGCATTGAGTATTAATTAAAATTTATTGTCATCAATGATTAACTGTCCTGAATAACATATAAATAACATCAGCTGATTACTTTTAAATAATCTGTCACCTTCATTTAACCATTAAACAGAACAGATTTGTTTCCTTTTAAATTAAAATTTACAAAATATTTTGTTTAGCCACTAAAGTCAGTAATATTTTAACAAACTAAACAATTAAAAAAAACTTTTTTGTATGGAAAGTGATAATGAAGGGTTTTGAAATACACTTGCATAAATTAATTAATCATTTATTAAACAAATTGTATTATTTTTCTTGGGTATTAATATTGGTCTTGAATGTCACTGTTTGTGAACCATTACCAGTTCTTAAAAGAAGTTGTTTTACTGTATATGTGTAAAACTTTACTCCACAGCAGAAACATATACGTATTCCATTTTTAGTTTCCTGTTGTTTTTGTTTCTATTTCATCAAACCACTCAGTTTGTGCATATTAATTTCATTTAATCTGGTTTATCTCTCAGGTGGGATTAGAGGTTAAATTCTTTTAAGTCCTCCAAATGGTTCTTCAGTCTTTAGAAGTGCAAAAATAGAGACTTTTATTATATATATATATATATATATATATATATATATATATATATATATATATATATATATATATATATATATATATATATATATATATATATATATATATATATATATATATATTCTGCAGGTTTAGATGTAAATGTTTCTGGTGAACAATTTATAGATTTTTGCTCTCTCCTCCCTTCATTCCATCTGAAATTTATATTTCCAGGGTGTATTCTGTCTCTGCTACCTCAAACACTGCTAAACCACCAGATTTTCACACACACGGTCACACTCTCAGTCAATGACAACGTGACATTGATGTAGTGCAGATGAATACCTTATGTGAGGGTGAGTGATGGAGCACACACTCTGATGGCTGCTGCGTTTACGTGTGCGTGTGTGTGAGCAGCATTGGAAACAGAATTCTATTCCAGCTCACATGAAACTTTGACAGAAAAGAAAAGGCAGGTCAAACACCGGGGGGGCCAAGGGAATAATAAGTAGCAACACCGATGTGCACACATTCATACACAGCCCCTCAGGGAACAAACTTCATCACTTACATTCATGAGGTTCATGAAAGATGCTCACACGTGACTTGCAGGGCTGAGTTTCCTAACACACACACACTCACATGCATGCACACACACACACACACACGGACATAAAAACTGGGCATGGATTCAGAGACACAGATTGGAGGTGATTATAATTCACAGTGAAGTCTGGCTGGTTCACTTAGCTCCAGCTCATCCATCTATTTCTGTGTGTGCACGTGGGGTTGAACACTCATCAAGGTAGTGGGGGTTAAAAAAAAAGACTGGGAACATTTAAATCATAATACAGAATGATTCAGATAGCATAATCCTTAAACTAAACTAAAGATGTGAATTGAGAACATGTGATAGAAACAAAGAACAGATGAGAAAACAGGAGTAACTATAGGGCGGTGTACTATAAGTTTAGTAACATAAAACTGGTTTTAAAATGAATTCTTTGGCATTATAATAACAGAAACATTTGCAAACTGACACATTTTATGAAGTAATATTTGTTTCTAATTGTGTAACCTGTTTATTATCAAGTCATTACACCCTCAGGATATCAAATCCTTTGTTTGCTATTGTTTTGTAGTCGCCTGCTGATGTTTTCTACTTGCCTTTCTGTACCTTTTCTATATTTTTAATGCTTGCATCAAGTTTTCTGGACCACCCACCTATGCATGCACATTTAGTTCAATTCTTTAAAGTAATAGTTTAGATATTTTAAATTTTTTCAGTGATAATTAATATTATTATTAATAATTCATATTTAATCTGTTGTGGATAGCTCTTTGAACAACCTCATTTTGTAGAAACACAGATTTGTTCTGGCTGGACAAATGAATTTATGACTGAGTCAAGTCAGTTACACGACAAATCCATCCATCCATTTTCTGAAGCTGTTTCATCCTCCACAGAAGGTGGCAGGGGACACCCTGGACAGGTCGTCAGGACCACGTAGAGACAAACAACCACTCACACACCCACTCACACCTAGGGACAATTCACAGTTAACCTAACAGTCATGTTTTTTGTTTGTGAGAGGAAGCCGGAGTACCCGGAGAGCATGCACGTGGAGAACATGCATACTCCACGCAGGAAGGCCGCCAAGCCAGGGAAGTGAACCCTATAAACCTTTAAACCACCACTGTAGCACTTCTGCTTGAAATTCCATAATAATTTTGTTGGAATAAGCCTTAAAAGGGGAAACGGTGACAATGCAATTGTTTCAAATTAGCATAAAATTCTATTAAATTGTTGGGACTTTAACTGTTTTAAGACTCTCTGTAAGTCAGAACTAATCAGTTTTACCAAACTAATCCATTAAAAGATCTACAAGATTAAAATATTTACAAAGAAACACATTTTTAAGGACTTTCTGCCATTTTAAAATATTTAAAATACATATTTTGAGAATCAAGCAAATACCTGCTTAACATGAGGCTGATTGTTTTTAATAGCACTTAGCAGCAGTTTTTGTAAAAGGATAAACTGATTATAAACCCTTAGTTTTATAATAAAACGAGCTCCTTCACAATGTCTCGTGCACATGTGTACCAAATGATGAATTGAAGCATGTGCAAAAGGGCTCTCCTACTATGTGTGAGTGACACATTTTTGT
The DNA here is from genome assembly GCA_006937965.1 of Callopanchax toddi. Classification (NCBI taxonomy): domain Eukaryota; kingdom Metazoa; phylum Chordata; class Actinopteri; order Cyprinodontiformes; family Nothobranchiidae; genus Callopanchax; species Callopanchax toddi. The sequence goes on along the minus strand of SSNR01000037.1, from coordinate 3,670,678 downwards.
TGCACGCCTTTATTGCTAATCGATGCAGATGACACCGGTTTTTTTGCACGCTGTCACAGATGATCAATGAGAATTATGCTATGCTTTTTAACTGTCATTGGGAATCAATGAGGATGGCGCCATCATCTGCAGCTTCTGATGATTGCAGCCGGTGTTCATTAACACTTCTGCCCCGAGTCAACGTACTGCATGATCACCAAAGAAGTCCATGATTATAGGCTGACATGGATGGGTGTAAGGACTGTGTGAAATGTCAAAATGCTGCCTGACTCCACTGGAGAGTTCTCAGAAAAACAGAGGCAGCTGGAAGGAATTTGACACAAGAGAGACACAAATATCAGGAAGCTGAGAGGTCGTATTTTACCCATAATCCTCTAAGGGCTAATAAAACAGTACAGTAACACAACCTCATGGCTTCCTTCCGCTCCTTAATGAGAAGTTCAAGGTCCTTAAAGGGGATGTCTTTACTGCTGCGCATCAATTCAGCATTAAGGAGCCAAACATGATAACAGGTTTTCTCATTCCCTACCTTTGTTTTTGTATTTTCTAGATGGATGGATGGTTTTAATATATATTATAACCATATTGTTAAAAATGTGTAAAATATTGATGAGTTTAGTTGTTTCGTTTTTAATGACCGTTGACCCAAAATAATTCTGTAAGCAGCTTTTATTTCCTTTAAATCAAGCAATGTTTGTTCAGAATTCCAAAAAGACTTTCAAATGTCTGATTTAAAGATAACTTTTACTTATACCTGATTATTTTTAGAAAACTGTTTTCTGACCTGTGAATTATTCAGGTTGTAAAAAGGCTCCTAAACTTACAGGATGAATCAGTGTTCTGTTTATACAAATAACATGGACTCTTTTGGGACTTTATTATCAGCTTCCCGTCACAAAAATACTGATTTATTCTCGCTTCATAAGTTCAATCTATATGAAACCAACATAGTTATATAGCTACAACAAAAAGGTGTTTTATTTCTCAGGTTTAAAATATTTTTTAAATGATAAGGATTCTTGCATTTCTAATTAAATGTGCAAACGATTTGGGCTTATGGTTTCTTCATTTTATATCGATATGGCGTGTCTAATGACCAAAATTATTTTTGTACAAGCACTCAAACCAAAGTTTCTCCACACTAAATGTATATCAGAGAAGGTAAGATAGAGGAATGTTGATATATTTTACATTCTCAACATTAACTGAATCATGTAAAATCCTCTTAGTTGTCACCTTTAATGCAGTAACTTCCCTCCAACCTGGGTCATGCCAGAGGGATTATATCTGTAGAATGGGCTGGAAACACCTTGGGGTCCCACTGGAGGAGCTGGTGGAGACTACGAGACGAGATCGCCACAAACACTGTGAATAACTCTCAGCTTCTAACACATCCTTTTTAAAACAATTTAGCTCAATATCTGTGAGTTAAAGACATTTTTGTGTTTGATTAGCCATCCTGAAAGGGGTTGCCTCCTACATTTAATCAGTGTTGATTCGGGGATTCTTTTCTGAGAGTTTCAATGAAATCTGTCCAGTGGTTCATAAGACATTTTGAGCTACTTCTCTAATGAAATGTAAAAAAAAAAAAAAACAGATTTTCACCTATTGATTGTGGCATAAAAACAAACAAAACAAAAAACCATCCCTTATTTAGGCTAAAAAAAAAGAAATTTCTCCCAGAAGCTGTAAGTTAATGACCTCTCACTGAATGACCCTTCTATTCAATCTCTCAGATGTCACTGACTACAGGCTCTTGGTGAGCATTTAACTTGACATGAATAAACTTTCCAGCTGAGGCCAGCTTCCTGTCAAGTTTAGTAAATGCAGAAATGTGCTGAAAATCCCTCCGTAACACAATCTTTTAAACAATTTTCCTCATTTGTTTTGCAATTCCAGCGCAAAAGTTCCCCGTGTCTCTCTCTCTCAAACACCCGTAGCTCCTTTTTCTTATTTTAACCTTTGGAACTGACAGCTTTTTCATCCACAAATGACTGCATGTTCTTGAACCTTGAAACAAGGCGAGACGTACTCCCTCCTCTTCCTGCTTGGCGCTCTCGCTCTAATGGTTGACCCTACAATCTCCACACGAGATAACAAAAGAAATAACTCGCAGTCCTTTTGGGGGGAGGATATTTTCCTAAGATCATGCTGCAACAGATAGAGAAACAGAAAATAATTCAGAGGAAGCAGGCTGAATGAGGAATGTCAGGGTGGAATAGAATGACTAACAGAGACCACACAGCAATCATGCCAGTCACAGACCATCACCAAGAGGTGACCAAACCATCTGCTTCTGTGCTCGCCTGTGAAGCAACATGGCTTCTAAACAGGAAATACCCAATATTGCACTAATACACAAGGGGGGAAAGGAGAGTGTTTCTATTCAGGCATGATTGTGAGCTTTGTGCAACTCTGAATAGCTGAAACCTGTCCACATGCACACGTTAGAACTCAGTTTTGTTAAAATTTACACAGCTTTGCTCTTTTTGGCTATTTTTTACCTCTGTGAGCAAATGCTTTTTCTTTGCTGGCATGCATCATATAACTGTGCATGGATATGAGAAAGCCATGCATGCAAGACAGATTGAATGAAAGACTGCATGAATTTATGACTGTTTGTAGGAGGATCCTGAATGTTGATGGTGCATCTCTGTCTGTATGAATAATGACTGCTGCTCAGATAGCAAAGGCAATTTACAAAAAAAAAAAAAAAGACAAAAATCTCTTCCTCTTACTTTAAATTTAAAAATTTGCATCACAAAAAAATCTGTTAAACTTAATATTTCCACTGACCAAGTAAAAACTAAATCCTTTAAATTCTTGTTCTCAAATAAGATCTTGCCCTTTTTTGTTATACTCTACTTTTCCACTAGATGGCACTGTTGAATAATTGTGGCATCTTTCTGAATAAATTCTGAAAACTTTCTTTCTTCCTTTCAAAATTACTTGAAGTGCACGTAACACCGTGAAGTTCCCATCAGCCTGTTTTGAGTCTCGTGCATGAAAACCTAGCAACATTCATCAAATTATTCCTTGTCAAACAAATATCTGATAGGAAGTTTAAGTTAATTCAGCTGAATTCATAATCATTCAGCACATCCTGATTCCAACTAGACTCTGATAGTGATGGATGCTAAACATCAAAAGTCTTCTCACTCTTTATGAGTGTGTTTGCGTGAGTGTGGGTGTGTGTGTGGGTGGTGGTTCACACAAATGAGCAAACAACTGTGAACTCAATCTGAATTATTTCCAACAGCAATTTTAACAAGAGGCAGCTTCTTCTCAGCTCTGCATGTGAAATGGTCTCTACAGCAGCAATCATAAATTTATTTTATGTCTGTTTCCTTCGTTCTCCATCACTGCAACGATCTCTGGTGATTTTTAAAACTTAAGTCAGTGCATGTTTACAGCAGTGCTTCGGTGATGAGGCGTGCACATACTGAAGAAGTGTATTCCTGATTGTCCTCTGAGGAGGGCATGCCCTCCAGCCCATAGTGTTCCTGCATCTGTCTGTGTCGTCATTCCTCACGCTGCTGAGCTGCTGGTGGCAGAGACTCAGGGTCAGACTGCACCCAGAAACCATCCAGGCTGCTTGCTGATGATGGAAACAGCACCTGGCTTCTTTGATTTATTTATTTATTTTTAACACAAAAGAAAGATAGTGGAAAGGATTTTAGTGATTTTTTCTTTAGTTTTTAAAAGTTACTTTTATTTAAATTAATTCAAGTGTTTGTGTTTTTTTTTTAGTTTGTTTTTCACATTTCCAACAAAAAAAACTTTACTTAAAATTCCAAACTGAACATGCCCCCAAAATAAGGAGTTTAAGAAATGTCCTCGACATCAGCGCCAGACAAGTTTCAGGTCCCTCTAGAATTTTTCCAGCATCCATTTTTATTCCAACCAGGAAACTCAAGGACTTTCATAGAGTTCACCTGCAATCACTTGTGTGATTTGTTGTTTGGGTTGTAATTTGGTCAAAATATAAAAAGAATTTGTATGAAAACTTAATTTGCAATCAGATATTGTTGAAGGACATTCATTCACAGCCTTGGTGATCATTTGAAAGACATTTTCTTCCATTTTAATTTTAGAAACAGGTTGGAAAACTTAAGAAAACAAAGTAATCATGGTTGCTTTATGCAAAATAATGAGTTGAAACTCCTTTCTATCCACACTCATCACATAATTATTCGCAAATATTAAGGGGCAGCACAGAATGATGCACCGACAGGACAGCACCAGGTAGTCTCACACAAACACACATTAGTATAGTTTAGTGAGCTTCCATGCATACAAACTGCCTGTTTAAACCAATTATTCGCCTGCAGCAGGCTCATCTTAACACTAAGGAGAAATGGATGCATAGAGGGAGGGAGCTGGTCTGGGAGGGGTTGGTGGAGAAAAATTAAGACCAAGATGAAAAATGATTCATCTCAAGCTATCTTAAACTTGAAATATTATGCATTTATATAGATTAAATTGCAGGAGAGGTAAACATTAAAAAAGGTTTTAAGTTAAAATATAACTTTTTTCTCATTATTAGAGAAGAGGACACATGAATAAAGTGAGAGAAGAGAAAATAAATACCTGAATATTTTTGATCTGAGGGTGGAGAATATTTGACACAGAGACAAGTGGCTGGGTGTGATGCTGCGGAGTCAGGAAAAGGGAGGAGATGGCTGAGATAAGGAGGCTTTAGTAGGAGGGATCATTCAGACAGGATGGTTGGGGGGCGGTTAATGTTTTGTAGGGGGAGAAATAATCAGTTTGAAGCAGTGTTCAATGTGGAGGTGAGAACATGGGGAATCATGGGTGTGAAGCAAAACAAAGTCTTGTTTACCATGTTTTCATTTTATAATATTATAAAACCAATTGTTTTTATAAATTGTTTTCAGTTGCTGTGAATATGTTTAGTAGCTCTGCATAAATGCAAAAGCAAATAGGAAGGCTTCCAGGGATGCACCTCCACCTTTTCCTGGTGATTTTTAGCTTCATGCAAGCAGCAAAAAGTAGCATTGGGTGTTTTCGTAAAAATGCTGATATCTACTACTATTAATAAACACGGTTAGCTTTAGCACTGAAAGGAAGGACAGAAATGAAATTACCACAGAAACAGAATCTCCATTTGTTGGTTCTGTTGTTCCAGCTGTCACTTTAGAAAAGTAGGAGTCCTAGCCACTGCTGTAAAGAAATGTTTCATGTTTATCCTCCTGAGACTCTAGTGTGCATATATCTGTTTGCTTGGCTATTTGAGGATTAATGGGACCTCATAAACATAAAAAACATTTTGAATAAAAAATAATTTGGGGAAAAATATTCCCTAAATTAAATAATTAGAAATATATATATATATATTTTGAAACTGTGCTGATTACAATAATATGTTAAAAATGAAAAATATAAAACATTAGAGTGCAAGAAACTAATGTCAACATAGGTGGACGGGATGGCGGTTCTCAAGAGGGTCTGATTTTTGCCATGTGGAATAATATTAAGCTAATAAAAATTGTAGTGTGTGATATTTAGTTTTATGTTATATTTATGTTGCTCTTAATGATCCATTAAAACGAACAATTAATTCCATCCATGAGAATAGTTCCTGCAACAATGAGTGACATTGAGTCCATTCATTATGCAGTTTAATTGTGTCTTTAGTCACTTTTAGACATTAGGGCCAGTATTTGCTCCATAAAGTACCTCATTTGCCCAATTTGAACCTTAGTTCTTTAGTTAATGTTAAATACTACTTATTATTTTTGTCTTCATGTCTATGTTATATATTATAAAGCTTACCAGAGTGCTAATCAGAATGGTATGATCACAACAAGTGTCTTATCAGTTGTGAGGCACAATGGTCCATGGTGTGTATACATGTTTATACATGTACGTGTGCGAATGTATGTATAGACATACATGTATATATGTGTATATATATATATATACACACATATATACAGTACATGTATATATATATACACACCTCATAAAATCATTTTTTTGTGTGACTGCATGTGTTTGAAATAAACTAAACTTTAAAAAAAAAGGTCAAACTTAAGTTATGCTTTCAAGATTCAGCTTCCATTTTCTCCCACATGAATTGTAAAATGTTAGAATCTGAATGTAACCTACAAGAAACTAATACTTTGAGTAAGTTGTTGAAAGTTTGAAAGGAAGTAGAAGACAAATGAGGGGAAACATGGGAAGATCAAAGAGGAATTTTGAAATGAGTTGTGGAGTGCAAAGCGTGGTAAATGGAGGTTTGGTGGGAGGAAGCAACAGATTGATAAACGACCGAGCTGGGACATGGTGTCTGAGTAATGGTAAACCAAGGTGGCAGAATGGACGAAAAGAGCTGAAAGGGAGGGTGGTGAGGCACAGATAGATGGGAAGAGTGTCATGCTGCCTAAGTAATGATTCCCAGGCCTGTAGTTCAATTTCTCCTCAAAATTAAAGCTTCATCTATCACCCACATGTGCCTCATTAGCAGTGAAGCCCTAACCAATCCCAACACAACCATTTACATTTTAAGTAAGATGGAAGACAGAGGTTTCATCTGCCTCTGCTTCTGACTGTCCATCTTTCTGACATTTGTTCTGATTCTTTCATTTTCACTCCTTTCTTTTGCACTTGCACTTCCCACACACGCCAACCGAAGCGTTTATGAAATGCGCTTTTTGTCAAAGTTCACCAAAAACAAATAAATAAATAATGCTGCCGCAAAACTTTTATTAAAAATATGATATTAGATACGAGTATCTTTCCATCTGCCGTCTGGAATGATGAGAAATCAGTTTGACTGAAACAATATTAGCTGCACCATTCATTAGCAACTTCATTATTTTTCTTTATCGCCGCGATAAGTCAGTGCTTAACTCCAGCCTGATTAAAATTGTGCTATCCATTTTCATCTGCTTTTCTCAATCATGTGTAATAAGCTGTATATGTATATATCCAGGAGTCTGGTAATGGCAGAGCAGCCTGCTAATAATGACTGGGTTGTATTTCACACAATTCAATTTCAGTGATGAACTGCAAAGGTCTTAATTGCTTTTGGTTTTGCATTTTTATGAAGCTGAGTCATGTTCTGCAGACCATGAGAGGAACTGGGAGCATTTTTTCCCCTCTCATATTTACAATCCAATTATCTATATGTCACAAATCATTTAGATGAATAGAGCCTTAATAAAGTTTGCCTCTTTAGGTAGCAACTTCAACAGTGAGTATAAATATGGATGTAAAAGAAAAGAGAACAAAGTAGGCTTCCTCTATACAGAAAAGTCTTTTCATGTCATTGGGTTCTTAATGTTCTTTAATAACCGAGTGAGGTGTTTCACTATAGGAACCACCAACTATGTTTTCATGACCTTTCTTGAACACTTTCAGGGTGGATGAGTTCGAGTGCCCCAATGACCCAGGCACTTTGCCCCTGATAGAGAGACAAGGAGCGGTTCTAAAGACCTTTCATGGATAACAAACCAGAGTAGTTCCCAGCTAGGACTGTTACCCGGGTCCCGCCATGGAGACCCGCTGAGCTTAGCCCAAACTGATCATGCTGGCTCGTCCAACTGTGGACTTACCATCTGCTGGAGAAGCATGATGAAGAACAGGGCCAGATTTAGCCAGCCCCACTAAGGGGGGCAGGTAGAATATCCGGGGGCGCGAGTCTGGATTACATGCTAAGAGTTTTTTGGTCATCACATCCCCCCAGTCCCTTAAATGCATCGAAAACTACGCCATCATCATCTCAGTTCCTCTATTCATATATTTATTTTCATATTTGATCCCTACCCTCTGCATTTACCTGGGCTTGGGACCTGCACAAGTAGGACACTGGCTGATGCCCTGTTGAGGCTGCATTGATCTGTTTATTTATGTGCAACTGCTAGGTTTAGCTTTAGCAATCAGAAATCTCCACATGGTCGACTGAGTCGCAAGAGTCGACTTGACTCGGTTCTCTTCAAATACTAAAGAGAGTGACACAGAGAGAATGAGAACCCTTCGGGGGGGAGAAAGATTAACCAAACAACTCCGGTAAAAGACAGCAACTCCAAAACCGTGGCTCAGCAAACTGCAGCAGTCTAGCAGGCCAGCTCTACTGAAACTGAGCAAGTGACAACGAAGTACAGCGACCAGCCACACCCTCCCTATGCCTTTACCAATCAGTAGCTACTTTGAATCAGGACAAACGGAAGAGAGCGCTCACTCTGACCATTTTTCACTGAAATATTTGTGAAATTTGGTATTTCTGCATGCAATCGCATTTTGGGGGGCAGTCATGGAATTTGGGGGGGGGTGCAATGCCCCTTCTTGCCCATGCCTACATCTGGCCCCGATGAAGAATAATACATTTTGGATCAGGTAGTAGACCAAAGCAGCAGCTCTGACAGTCAGATCTCCAGACACATCTTTTTTGTGTCAGTCCAGGAGATAAAACAGCTACTGGTTGGTTTCCACACATTTCTGTGAGATCGAACTTGATGTTGTATGGTGAATGGTTTCCCTTGTTTCTTTTCTATATTCGTTGCCCTTTGAGATCAGCTCAAACACCCTGAAACACTGTTAAGGATAAGCAAACGATGATGCATAAATGAACGAGCTCTTGATCCCTTTACCTCCTATCAGTCTGGCTTCTTTCATCGATCCTCGTTATCTCTTTGTCCCTGTTTTACTTGCAGTTCCCTAATCTTCATCCATTCATTTTTACAACCCTTTCCTGTGCAGCTTTGCTTCCAGTTTGCAGCTCTGTCCATCTGTTTGTCGGTCTCTGCTGACAGTGGCCATTATTAAAAGCTGTCCTGTCAGAAATCTCGCACACGGACTGTTATTGATGCTCCTTCATTACTCATTATCTGTGAGTGCCTGTATTTGTGCTGACTGGATATAACCTGCATGACTCGTACATATGTGTTGCATGGATATACTGTACACAAGCTGTTTGCTACAAACACATTATGTCATTTACCAACATTCTTTTATGAATAAAACCAAAAACTGTATGATTTAAAAAAAACTTTTCCTAAATATTTCTTAACACTGATCCCTCAAACATTCTTTGCTCAGTCGTTAATGTTAAGACTGTGATTTATAGGTTATGGGATGTTTGTACTGTTCTCTCTACAGATACCTCGTTTCCCCTCAAATCTAAAAAGCATGCATAGTGTTGAGTTGTCTTACAGGTGACTATTATTGGTGTAACAGATTTAAGGGAGACATACAGCATGCTCAACTCAACCAACATTTTAATAAATAAAACTTCCAAAAGTGCACAAAGAAACACAATAACAGTACAGTTCATTCCTATAGTTTATAAATTCTGTAGGCTGCTGCAGAACTAGAATGCAATTATTTTTCTCAAACATCAACTGTATTAAACACAAGTGGGATGCTCATTGAAACATAAACATATTCACATTTTAAACTTCTAAATCAAAAATGTGCCTCTCTTGCAACATTTATGTTGTATTTTTAGTGACTGTATGGGTTAGAGGTACCAAATATGTTGCATATGTTGTGAAAAAATAAAAAGATTTGGAATAAAATATGCCCCCTGACAGTTAGTGTAAGCAGCACACTTTGCCTCTTTTTCAAAGCAGCTCATATATTTTCTCGTGGATTGCAGGGCGATACCCGATGACAGCTCATGACCTCTATTTCAAATGTTTTAAGAATTCCCACAGAGGTCTAAGAGACTATCTTGCATTTTGAAAAATGTCATGTTTCTCAAAGAGAGATTGAAAGGGATTTGCATCATCATTGCTCTAAAATGCATAATAGGAAAGATCGCAATAAATTCCAGTGTGTAAAAACAGCAACGTCCCAGGCTTGACACCCGGGATCCTCGATTCTTCTCACGACACTGCATCATTCACGAACAGCTGACATGAGCACCTGCAGAGGGTTAAGTTCTCAAATCCAGCTTAAAACTTGACTTTGCAAAAAAAAAAAAAAGCCTTGCATTAACCTTGTCTAGGGGTGGCATCCATTTTTCTGGGCTTAGAAGCATTTCGGATGAAGCATCAATCAGTTTTTATTCTTCAGAAGAAATGGACACCATGCGCTCCAAACCCAAGATTTAAAGGACCATTTAGAGGGTTATCATCAATAAATCTACAACTTGTTTTCTGTGATAGTGTGGGTTTGTGTCGCTGCTTTGGCAAAGCTGCATTTCACTCCAGTGATGATACTTTAATGCAGAAAAGTGCAGCAGAGATTTTAGAGCAATGTGCTGCATTCAAGACTGCATGTTTTCCAGAGACATTCATGCATTTTGGAAAAAATCACCGTAAAACCACATAATGCACACATTACAGAAGCATCCTAGTTTGTCCCCAATGCAGCAACGGCCCCGTACTGCTGCAGATCTTGAATTGGATTTGTAGAAGGTCTGTAAGTACAGTATAGAAATAAAAAGAAATGGTGATGTTACAAAAACCTAAGTAAAGGACAAAACTCAATATCTTGGGTATATTGTTATTTATTTATTGCAATGAAATAAAAGTCAAAGTTACTGTAAGAATCACAGCATTATGTTATGTTATATTTTATTTATTTTCTGCATTGTTCATGAATTCTCGAATTTGAGGTTCTATAATGTAATTTAGAATCTAGATTTTAGGGTTAAAAACATCCTCCACATTTTTCTATTCAGGTTTCCAACTTGTTTCTTGTGACAGGACTTCTGGAGAATACCCTGATCTTTCTTTAATGGGGCAGAACCTATTCTGATAAACACTTCAGGGACAGTGCTTGTGGGGTTGCACTTGTAAAATAATAAGGAGACTTTGGCTGTGAAGTCTTGCAAACTAATTACAGTGTGATGAATTTGTCTTGGAACAACAAGCAGCATCTGAATGCTGCCCTGTCTCCTTGACTGATTATACCGAACAACCTCCAGCTTCATCCATCATGCATCTTTATGGCTTCTTTGGGGAATGGCTTGTGAGCGTGCACGGTAAATATACACGTATTGACTTTTACACATGCACGTGCACAGGAACGAGCAGGTTAGTGCGTGCTTTAGTTTGTCAGGAGAGGTGCAGTCAGGCAATTAACCAGCTGTGCTAACGATCATCTCGCTGCAGAATCACACAATGTTTTACAGCGCCATCCAACACTTTACTGCCTTTGTTGTCACGGTGATATAGTATTCTCAACCATAAAGTGCTGATACTGGGTGATTGTTTGGCCTCGTCAGGCTTGTCTTTTACATATTTAAACACACAGACACGTAAACAATGTGAATGCATTCAATCTGTCATTAACACACACAAATACGCACACACACACAGTATTTTATGGCTTGTGTATGCTTTATGGCAAGTGTCTACTGGCTTGCCCTGGGACCAGTTTCAAGCCATAGATCTCCCTTATCATAAACTGAGCATGGTGTGAAGTAACAGAAATTCTTCGTCTTCTCTACAGATACCCTACTTCAATATAGTAACACCAACCGCTGTTGCTCATTCATGCAAATTAGAGCACATTAGCAGCATGAAAAACCTCATAAAATGCAAGTAAATCAAGTTTTTCAAGTCATTTTTTATGATAAGTAAAGTGTATGTGTGGTATTGTTATTATTGTCACTCCATGACATTTAATCTTGTATAAATCTTATAATTGATTTTTGTCTGAATACATTTCTATTCACATATTTTGTGACAAATTCAGTCCCATTTAAATAATTTTGTTGAACGCTACAAACTAAGGAAGTTGACCATTTTGATATATATAAACCTTCTTTATAGAATTTTAGATTCAGTCATTATATTTTTTAAGAATTTTGTGATTAAAAGTTAATAAAAACTTAAGTGTGCATCAGTTATTTTGCCTCTCACTAACTACATAAAGTCTGCATCACCTTTAGAAAATACAAAAACATCAATTTTATATAAAAACATTGTTCTTGGTATTCCTTTCCTCGAGGCATCCTATGATTTGACTCCAATATGCTTCATTTTACTTTTTAATCATCAGACAAAACCAAAGTAGACCCTTTTGAACTTTCAGGACTTTTGGAAACATTTCATTTGCATAGCAGGAACTGTAAAACTCAAAAATATAGGGAGTGTATATAAGATGTATATGTTTGATGCATTTGTGGACTGATAAGCATCTTAAACAGCATCATGCATGAAGACTGACAGGACTCGTCAACAAATTTGTATTAGTACTAATGACAAATCAAGTTGTTTTTGATGGATTTTGTCCTTGCAGCTTAATTTCAATCAATAGAAAAGCTGGAATAGCTGAACTGATACGAGCAGCTGTTGTTTAAGGTTTCTAATTGACAAAAAGTTTCACAAACAGATGCTTCAAAAGAAAAAAAATCAGACCATTTATAATACATGTGTGATATGTTTTTCCCATTTGCAGAAGCATCATTACTTATAGTTATAACTCTTTGATGTTCTGGCCAATCACATGCTTCTGATGTCATTTTTGGGGGGGGGTTTGTCCTGATTTGTGCAAAGCTTGGCACACACGCAAATAAAAGTCACCACTGTTGATTTTGAAACTCAGTTGAGCATCCCATGAGAACCAGTAATCCTCTCAAAAAACCCAGAAAAGCCATTTCCCCACATAAACATAAACATAAGCACACCAGGCTCCCAAAAGCAACAGCTGCCGCCCCTAACAGACCATTACTGCAGCGCGTGTAGCACCACAAACAAATCCTCGTGGTAACATCAAGGAAAGTTTGCTGACAACGAGCTCATTATTGATGTTTGTTGGCTTCTTGTTGATGCTGCTTACTGCTCATGCAGCTGGTAAATACCTCCACTCTCCACAGTATCCGCTGCATATTTCAAAGTTTTATGTCAAATTATTTTCTTTTCCCACACCCTCTCATCTGGACCACATGCTGGATTTGCAGTTGTATGAAAAAAATAGATTCATGTGTGTTGCATGCGTGCCTTTACGCCTGTAGTTTTTATGTGTGTGTGCTGCAAGGGGTCTTAATTAATCTCTGTCGTTAATAATTTAATCATGGCTTTTTGTTTAATAAACAGTTTGGCAGTGATGTATTGCGGCTGGGTCAGGTAATTTGATTGGCGGTGGAAATGAGCTGGGTATGCATATGTCTCTCTCTTTCTCTCTCCCAGGGATATTACTGCTGGCATTCAGCACCAGCGAGCGTGCACACACTACAGGGGGAGGGCAATTACACTAAGATGCCATAATGATCGGTGATGGATGTAGAGAGAGCACATTTCGGCTAATGAAATAACACTGTAAGAAAAAAACAGCAAAGAAAATTTTCAGAATTACTTTATATTACAGAGTGCATTTCCATCAATGTCACTTCAGCTATTATTAAGGAACCAAAATGGGGTATTTTCTGTTTCCCTGTTTTTCCTCAGTAGTTATTGAACCTGAGGTGCAAACCAAAGGGGAATTTTGAGCAGCCATCAACACTAGATGGCACTCTTGAATAGTTTGCCTCAAATCACAGCACTTTCAAACTTCTTTTTTCTTAATCCTATTCTTTCACTGTGTTCATCTTACAGTTTAGTTTCACCCACCTGCAGCCAGCCAGGTTTAATCATGAGCACCATGAAAAGGCTCTGCATGCCACTGCTTGTCAGATTGATTCCTCTCACTTCCTGTTTATTCGGGATTGGAACTCCCAACAAGGGTTCAGATATGACAGATGTTGTGATGGTGGGTTTTCTTTTTTGTGTATTATTAGAAAGACATTTCTCTCCATTTAACTCCATTATTAAAGTAGCCAGCGAAATAGAAACATAAATGTTTAATTTGGAAAATTTTTTTAATTTTATTTGCATTCTTTAGCTTATAATGTTCCATTGTTTTTAAAGGCCAAAACACATCTCCATGTGTAAAAGGATTAAATTCAGTACACTATGTTCATTGTGTTTTTTGTAAATTATTTATTCATTTTCAAGGCAGCACAAAAAGCAACACATTATGTCTATTTGCTCTGTTAAGTCAAATTCAATGCAAACATGAACCTATCAGATCTCTTCAGCTGCCTGGAGGAATTTGCATGAGCACACCAAGTGTCAAAAAGCACGAGAACAGCTGAACTCAATGCCGACATGTGACTGGTGTGTCTTATTCCCACTTTAAAGGCTTTTCTGTGTGGAGGAGATTCAAATCTGACTGCAGGAGCACAACCTTAAGACAAGATGGCTAAATGTGGGCGAGGAGAAGCGTATAAGTGAAGTTCCTGGATGGAAATGAGATTTATTATAGCGATTTGTCATTTGATATTTAAAAAGCTGAAATAAAAAGCCTATTTCTTACTAGTTTATGATTCAGTTTCAATAGCAGCAAATAGATTTTACCTGATTTTGTTCTAATTCTTAATGAGAATGAGTTGAGAGGAATAAAATCCCCAAAATGTGCTCAGGGTCTGTCCTGGGATCGCTTCGCTGTTTGACATCCCCAAAATACCTCCATGGGGATGAGAGTGGGAGGAATGGAAATAAAAATAAAGACGTGAAGACCTCCTAGCTTGTTTTAACCCCGACATGACTTACTTCTGTTAGTGGTGTCTTCATGGTACATTGCTCACAGTATTTACTATCTAAATAATGCAGTTAGACGATGGCACATTTATTATTCTGAGCGGCTTTTGATAAATGAGCTTTTTATTTTTAAAGAACATCATAAAGCATCTAGCAGCAACAATATAAAACATTTTTTAAAATCTTTTTACACCAAAAAACGATTTTTAAAGCGATAGCTGTTTTTCTTCCTGTAGTTGTCACAGCTGAACAAATTAAGTGACACATTCTTCCCCTTGAGAGAGGTACCTGCCTCGTTGAACATGTGATTAATAAGACACATTGTGTTTTTGTTTGATAGTCCTGATGATGCTGAGCACATGCGTGTATTTATTTTCCACACTGAGCATGTTTCCTAAACGCTTAAGGGGATTATACATGCGTGAAATTGCTTAAAAAGGTGTGTTTCTGTGTGTGGGGCTCTTATTGTACGTGTGTGTTTTCCCTCAGACTTGTGTAAAACGCTACACGTGTGTTTATGCCTGAGTAAGGCTGTCAGAAATACTCATTAGCTGGTGGAATCACAGCGGTGGGTGCAGAGAGGGGCCACTGTCCCCCAAGAGAGAAAGACTGAACAGATGTTTATGATTGTACCACAAAACAGACACAAAGCTGACAGCAACACACTCCGATGCACAGGGTGCACAAGCATCACATCAACACTCCTGCACGTGAATTTTAAAAAAGCAGACATGAAAACATTTGCACAAAACTGACACAAACATATGTAGTGACATAAAAAAAAGCACACAGTCTGTCAAACATAAAATGCACACATTAACATCCACATGCACACACTTTGTATCCTAGAGCTTAGAAAGGATGTATAAGACGACTCATTATTGATTAAATGTGTGGATACGTTGGGGGGAAATAGGTTTTTAAAGAGGATGAGAGATTTTCTTTAGAAAATAAAAAAAGAAATTTCCCGGAATCTAAATAATTGTGTTTTCAGCTTTTTAAACAAGACTGATGGAAAGCTTTCTACTTTGTCCAGAAGAGTTTCTGCAAGGACAAGTTAGGCTTTATCTGCTGGGCGAGTGAGTTCCTTTTGATGGAAATCTATGAAGCTTTGAGTATTGTCCACAAGAGCTTCTAATTTCAGATAATGGTGCTAGAGTTGGTCCCTGTTTTTGTCCTGGGGAGGGGGCATTGACAAACATCCTCTAAGAAGGATAATTCTATGGAAAACTACTGTATGTTTATGGAAGAAATTGGAATTGTGCATCATTGATTTGATCTGAGAAACACTTACACTGTACCCCAACGTACAGGCAGAGAGTCTTGGGGCTAACAGAAAGCCCACCCCAGCCCTCCGCCTCTCACCCGGATCAACTCCAGCAAAGAAAAGTGTCCAACCCCTCTCCAGGACTTGGGTTCCAGAGCCAACGCTATGTGTCGAGGTGAGCCCGACTATATCTAGCCGGTATCGCTCAGCCTCTTCCACAAGCTCCAGCTCCTTCCCCGCCAGAGAGGTGACGTTCCAATCCCGATAGCCAGTTTTCCCATCTGGGGATCGGATCGCCAAAGCTCCCGCCTCGGTCTGCCACCCGATCCACAATGCACCGGACCCTTCACTCTCCTCCTGCAGGTGGTGGGCTCACAGTTGGATGAGCCCATGTCTCCGGTTCGGGCTGGGCCCGGCCGGGCCCCATGGGCGAAAGCCCGGCCACCAGGCGCTCGTCCACGGGCCCCAACCCCAGGCCTGGCTCCAGGGTGAGACCCCGGTAACCCTCCGGGCCGGGTACTCAGACTCTTAGATTGCTTCTCCATGAAGGGTCTTCTGAACCGTTCTTTGTCTCACCCCTCCCCTAGGACCAATTTGCCATGGGTGACCCTACCAGGGGCACAAGTGCCCCAGACAACATAGCTCCTAGGATCGTTAGGGCACTCAAACTCCTCCACCACGATAAGGTGACGGTTCAAGGAGGAGTTCAAGGAGTGCTGGATGGCGCTCCTACTGAGGACTCCATAGTCCTGCTGGGGGACTTCAACGCTCACGTGGGCAACGACAGCGTGACCTGGAGGGGCGTGATTGGGAGGAACGACCCACCCAATCTGAATCCGAGTGGTGTTCTGTTATTGGACTTCTGTGCAAGTCGCAGTTTGGCCATAACGAACACCATGTTCGAACATAAGGATGCCCATCGGTACACCTGGTACCAGGGCAGCCTAGGTTACAGGTCGATGATTGACTTTATAGTTGTATCATCTGACCTGAGACCGTATGTTTTGGACACTCGGGTGAAGAGAGGAGCGGAGCTGTCAACTGATCACCACCTGGTGGTGAGCTGGATCAGATGGCAGGGGAAGATGCCGCGCAGACCTGGTAGACCCAAACGTATAGTGAGGGTCTGCTGGGAACGCCTGGCAGAAGAGCCTGTCAAGATGGTCTTCAACTCCCACCTCCGGCAGAGCTTCGACCGCGTCCTGAGAGCAGTGGGGGACATTGAGTCCGAATGGGCCTTGTTCCGCTCTGCGATTGTTGAGGCGGCTGTTGCTAGCTGTGGTCGCAAGGTAGCCGGTGCCAGTCGTGGCGGTAACCCCCGTACCCGCTGGTGGACACCACAGGTTAGGGGAGCCGTCAGGCTGAAGAAGGAGGCCTACAGGGCGTGGCTGGTCTGTGGGTCTCCAGAGGCAGCAGACAGGTACCAGCGGGCCAAGCGAAGTGCAGCAGTGGCAGTTGCCGAGGCAAAATCTCGGGCGTGGGAGGAGTTTGGCGAGGCCATGGAAAAAGACTATCGGTCGGCTCCAAAGAGGTTCTGGCAAACCATCCGGCGCCTCAGGGGAGGAAGGCAGCAACTCGCTCACACTGTTTACAGTGGGGACGGGGAGCTGCTGACATCAACTGGGGCTATAGTCGGACGGTGGAAGGAATACTTTGAGGAGCTCCTCAATCCCACCGACGCGCATTCCGAGGAGGAACCAGAGCTGGGAGACCTGGGGACGGACTGTCCAATCTCTGGGGCAGAAGTCGCTGAGGTAGTCAAACAACTACGCAGCGGCGGAGCCCCAGGGGTGGATGAGATCCGACCTGGGTATCTCAAGGCGATGGATGTTGTAGGTCTGTCGTGGCTGACACGTCTCTGCAACATTGCGTGGTCATCGGGGGCAGTTCCTGTGGAGTGGCAAACCGGGGTGGTGGTTCCCATTTTTAAGAAGGGGGACCAGAGGGTGTGTTCCAACTATAGGGGGATCACACTCCTCAGCCTCCCTGGAAAGGTCTACTCCAGGGTACTGGAGAAGAGGTTCCGGTCGATGGTTGAATCTCGGATTGAAGAGGAGCAATGTGGTTTTCGTCCTGGTCGTGGAACTGTGGACCAGCTCTTTACCCTCGCTAGGGTGATGGAGGGGTCATGGGAGTTTGCCCAACCAATCCACATGTGTTTTGTGGATTTGGAGAAGGCTTATGACCGTGTCCCCAGGGGCACCCTGTGGGGGGCGCTCCAGGAGTACGGGGTGGATGGTCTTTTGTTAAGGGCCATTCAGTCCCTGTACCAGAGGAGTGTGAGTCTGGTCCGCATAGCCGGCAGTAAGTCGGACCTGTTCCCAGTGAGGGTTGGACTCCGCCAGGGCTGCCCTTTGTCACCGGTCCTGTTCGTAACCTTTATGGACAGGATTTCTAGGCGCAGCCGTGGTGTGGAGTGGGTGGAGTTTGGTGACAGGAGAATCACGTCTCTGCTTTTTGCGGATGATGTGGTCCTCCTAGCTTCATCGAGCTCTGACCTTCAGCTCTTGTTGGGGAGGTTCGCAGCCGAGTGTGAAGCGGCTGGGATGAGGATCAGCACCTCCAAATCTGAGGCCATGGTTCTCGACCGGAAAAAGGTGGATTGCCAACTCCGGGTCGGGAGAGAGGTCCTGCCTCAAGTGGAGGAGTTCAAGTATCTCGGGGTCTTGTTCACGAGTGAGGGAAGGAGGGAGCGGGAGATCGACAGGCGGATTGGGGCAGCGTCAGCAGTGATGCGGACGCTGAACCGGTCTGTTGTGGTAAAGAGAGAGCTGAGCCAGAAAGCAAGGCTCTCGATTTACCGGTCGGTCTACGTCCCAATCCTCACCTATGGTCATGAGCTCTGGGTAATGACCGAAAGAACG
>SSNR01000037.1:3609933-3652042 GCA_006937965.1 Callopanchax toddi | reverse complement strand
AGCGGGAGATCGACAGGCGGATTGGGGCAGCGTCAGCAGTGATGCGGACGCTGAACCGGTCTGTTGTGGTAAAGAGAGAGCTGAGCCAGAAAGCAAGGCTCTCGATTTACCGGTCGGTCTACGTCCCAATCCTCACCTATGGTCATGAGCTTTGGGTAGTGACCGAAAGAACGAGATCGCGGATACAAGCGGCTGAAATGAGTTTTCTCCGCAGGGTGGCCGGGCTCAGCCTTAGGGATAGGGTGAGGAGCTCGGACATCCGGGAGAGACTCGGAGTAGAGTCGCTGCTCCTCCATATCGAAAGGAGCCAGTTGAGGTGGTTCGGGCATCTGGTAAGGATGCCTCCTGGACGCCTCCCTCGGGAGGTGTTCTGGGCATGTCCTGCCGGCAGGAGGCCCCCAGGTCGACCCAGGACAAGCTGGAGGAAATACATCTTCAGTTTGGCCTGGGAACGCCTGGGCGTCCCAGCTGAGGAGCTGGTGGACTTGGCCGGGGAGAAGGTGGCCTGGGCTGCCCGACTTGGAATGCTGCCCCCGCGACCCGGACCCGGATAAGCGGAAGAAGGCGAGGCGAGACTTACACTGTATGTAACGGTCAAGAAAAAACAGAGAATACTCATATTTTAGAGTTGTACAACTAAAATGATTCAGTTGGAGGAAAACTTTCAACATATTTCAGGATCAAATAAAGGATTTTTAATTTAAGATAAGACAAATATTGTGCATACTGTATTTTTAGTATAAATTTCAATTGTTAAAATGTCTTTAAATCTCCAACATAAAGTCTGTAAATTGTCATAATCAAAAAATAATTTCAGAGATTGAAAAAGTGATAACAAAATTAGGTTTTAATCATTTTGACTCAACGATTATATAATGCTAACTACTCATAATATTTATAGCAGGCGTACAGTCGGACCTCATTAAGTAGAAATTAACATTTTAAATCCACATATAAGATAAACTTGTGAGTAAAACTTATGGCTGCAACAGCAGATGAGCTGACCATTTCATTATTGATTAGCTGGTTAAAAAAAATGAGGGGAATTTATAGAAATTAGCAGCAGACATAAGAGTTCAGAATCCCAAGAGAGTTATAAATAAAGCTTTCGAGAGACCCCATGAAGAGGTCATAATTAATGACTTTATGACTCATATGGATCAGAGAGGGGGGTCACTCGAAAGTGTTACTCATATGGATGTAAATCATTTGGTCACATTATCATGACATGTATTCTTTGGGGAAATAAAACAGTCTGAATCAGAAACCTGGAAATTGAAGATGATTTTTGAAACTATATGTTTGTGCAAAACATTCTCAGCATATATCTTAATATTTATCCTGCATTGTCAGGACTTATAGTTCAACTTTAAGCCATTTCCTTCTCTCTGGCCATGAATATTCCAAAAACTCTAACTTTAACAACTGACAATAACACATTTAAGGGCTTCCAAGTCATATTTTGAATAAATAGCAAGAAGAAATCTTTGTTTTAACTTTTTATTAATACCTTTATTAGAACCATAGCAAACATGCAAATTTGCAGTCTATATAATCTGGCCTAAAATCACAAACTTAGGTTGATTTTAAATTGCATCCTGTTATAAGCAGCAGCACAGCGTGATCAGCGGCAGTAACAGGTGCAATGAGCTGCATTATGCAAAAGTATGATGGAAACAAAAAGAACCTGATTTGCCACCCAGCTCTAATTGGTGCAAAGACAGAAGTAATGATTGTTAAGTGGGAAATGATAGCTCCAGGCTAACTTTTCTCACTCCATAAGGATATGATACATAATTCATAGGTAACAGCTGAGAGAATGAGGACAAAGAGAGAGAAAGAGAGAACAAGGAGAAGAGATGAAATAGGCGGAGAGGAAGAGGGCCAAAAAGTCTGAAACATGTGATACAAAGAGTGTGTGCACGTGTTTGCATGTGTGTGTGTTATGAGCTTCTTGTGCACATGTGTGTGTAAACTTTGCCTGTACACATGTGCATACATTGTGTGTGTTTGTGTGCAGTTTGGCAGGCTGCTTTATGTGTGAAACTTTGACTGAGTTGACAGTGAGCCTGTGAGATTTGTTAGCATCCACCAGACATGCACATCACACACACACACACATACACACACACGCACAAGAACGGCAGCTGTTGCTAATTAAAGATTCATGCTCAAATTCCTGTGAAAACTCAGTGTGGCAATAAACACTGGGGACAATGATAGCAGAGGGGAGGAAGTGTGCAGGAGAATGACAGACAAATAAGAAAAGAGATGGAGAATGGAAAAGATGGATGATGGAGAGACTAGCAGGAAGGCTGGATGAGGTGTTTTCACACATGAACCCCAGAAACCGCCTAGAGACTCTGGTCCAGACTGTGTCTACTGATGCTGTTCATATTGGACATCAGCAGATTCTGTTTTGCAGATTCAATCCAAAATTCTCAGAGCGCTCAGGAGACGGGACATAATGTGAAAAGTTGTTGTAGTGATCAGAAGCTATTGTCCACACTGATATTCACCTTAATAAACAGGTGCATCACTGAACCATCTATTAGTGTTAACTGGTTTCCTGTTTTCTGGAGCCGTAGAAACACCACAGCTGAGCTGCAGACCTCCCAAACTGCTGTCTAATGTGCCAGCATATCTGAATGTTAACAAGTGAACTGTAATGATGATTCTAGCCTCAGGTGAAACATTCTCACACAGTTGTAACAGTCATGTAGTGGCTCAAATCTGAATCACTTGTGAGTCTGCAGATGTCGCGCTAATAGTGCTCCAGCAGAAAAAAACTGGACGTTTTGAATAATTCACTCTGTCTTTGTTCATTCATTTTAACAAACATTTGTTTATTTGACTTTAAACTTGGCAGACTTTAGCTGAGAACCTGGCTGAGAGCTGCTGCTGGGTTTTTGGGATGTTTCAAAGATGGGTGGTCTCATTTAGGTGGTTTTCTCTTAATATTCCTTCGTATGAGGATTTCCAGAGTTTATTTTTACTGATGTGGCGAGATCAGCACCATCAACGCAGATTGGCTCGGAGTTCTGACCTCTGATGCCAGCATGTCACTAAGTCATGCTTCAGAGTAATTGTTCAAATGTTAAAAACAATAATTAACCTTTAGAATTTAACACAACTTCTTCAAAGCAATTCAAATGGGATTTTATGCATAAATTATGCAAAAATTTACCGTCAAAAAGAATCATTTCTGTGCAATCCTTCCTCTTTCTTGTAGGATCTTTGGAATTCTCCAATGTTTGTTGGTTCCTGAATACAGCACAAGAATGTTTTAAATACATAATGAATGGTCAGAAAATCTGTTCATCATCATTTGTTCAATTTTGTTCAAGTACTTTTGCAAATAAGTGACCCAAAGTGTTAAAAGAATCACTTTTTGCATTTTTTAAAGACATTTTAGAAAAGTTGGTCAACAAGAGTGGTCTGCTTTATTCCAAAATGTATTAAGTAACTATTATTTTCATTAAGTAATGTCTCTAGTGTTCATTTACACCTTTTAAATAGTATATTGAGCAAACATGTTAAATCTAAATAATTGAAGGCATCAGTTAAAACTTCAACAACTGAAATTATGATGGCAAGTTAGCAGGTTGCAGGTCAAGAAGGGGCAGAAAATCTGAACACTGAGAAAGGTTTTCTCAAAAATACAAATTAATGTTTATTATTTATTTCGTTGTTTTAATTTCCACCAAAGTTTATAATATTTTAAAAAAGAAAACCTGCGTTTCAGCTTGTCTTAGTTTTTGTACAAAAAAACAAAGGATGATACAATAAAGGATGTCTTCTCTGATTAAAAAAATGTCAAAACTCAATATAATTTCATTTTGGAAAAACTGTTTATTTTAATTAGTGACTTTGAAACCCCCTTCAATTCTCATCTTTTTCTTCAGGGCTGAAGGGATTTACCAAATTGTGGGCGCTCCTTAAAGAGACTTCTGAAACAAAGAAACAACAAAACGTGTTTTTAAATGTTGTCTTTGGCCACAGGCTTTGTTGAATTTCATTGGATGCAATCATTAAAGCATTTTCTTGGCATTTCCAGTCAATCAATAATCATATGTGTTTTGGAGTTTGTTTGGGTTTTTTTTAGAATTGCCTAAAGTAATCCACAACACATTTACAGAAAAACAGGGAGCCACTTACTGATCAGCTGAGAAATGCACTCAGGCTATTTAGCCTCAGAACAATACAAATATATGGTGACATTTCAGAATGCAGTTATTTAAGTTCATGTTTCACTTTCACATCCAAACACAGTCTGAAATGAGGACATATTGATTGTGTTTTAAATAGTGCACAGGGGCCATTTTGACAGAAATGTCAGAATAGATTAGCTGACATGACTAGAGGTAAAACACAAACACTGAATTTGCAGAAACACGTCTTCCTCTGCTTATTTCCTCATTTAACAAGTGCTAGTGTCACACTCTAATTGTGAACAAGCTGTAAAAGGTGATGAGGTTGATTTAACAGTAAATTAACACTTTTCTTGAGTGGGGAAGTCACAAATAAACAAAAACATTAATGATCATCTTTAACTGGAAATTACAGGATTGCAGATCTGACTGCAGCACAAGCATTCTTGTTTTTTTCACCACCTGCATGAACACACACAGCATTTCTCCTTAAACACAAAGCTGCTTGCTTTAACAATGTTTGAACTCCTAACTCTGACTCTGAATGTACAGGCTGGAAACTCGTGATGAAAACAATTCATGTAATTTTACAATTACTTAACATACAGAGCCCGGTCCACTGTATAATTAACAGCAAGAGCTTCACAGACAAGCAGAACAAAGCCCAACAGAAACTCACAATTAATCATTCTTTTATTGTAATTAACCATCCATTTATATCCAACATGACCCTGAGTGGCACACAGCATCCAAACTAATTAGTAAATTATTGTTTTTGCTGAAATTGAGGACAGCTTTTGCTGTGTTCCCGCAGCATGTGAATAGCTGACAGATTTTATTGTAGAGTTCAAAAGGAATTAAAGGAAGAGGAAGAGACAAAACAATGGAAACATAAAATGACAAAGAGAAGTCAGGAAGATGCATAGATAAAACAAAATAACATGCATTTATTGGAGATTGAATACTACGTACCGGTACATATATGTGTTTCCTTATTTGCAATCACAGTTAAAGTTCAGCAAACATATTACTGCATTGCATTTTGATGCTCTAATCTCATGGAGACCATATCAAACCCTGGTATGAGACTTTAGCTTTCCTGCACCTTGGTTTGATTTGTGATTTGGTTTATTAACCTGTAGAGGCTGTACTGGAAGAAACACACACTTTGCCACAAAATGAGGCAGAATCAGAGAAAAGAGGCTAAAAATAACAATCGAGTCATGAACCTCATTATTAAATCTCAATGGAAGGATAAAAAGACTGCAAGAGTTGACAGAAGTATGTATGAGAGAATATGCAAATGATAAAAGAGAACAGAGAGTGATTTACCAATAAAATAAAAAAGGAGCATTATATTGGAAATGGGAGATAAAAGAAGTAGCAGGCCAAGCCTGTGATGTGTGTGTGATAGGGGATGAAGGAGTCCGGTCAGCCTTCATAAGCCATTGATTTACACAATCCCACTCACCACCTAATATTTCATCTGGGCTACATTTGCAATCTCCCATCCAGTGTGGCCATGAGCCATTACTGATGGCCAGGATCACAGCATGGTGGCCCCCTTGGAGTAATGAGATAGAGAGAGGTGGAAAGTGAGAAATGGGGCAGGCGGGAAGGAGGAGGAGGGAAAAAGTAGAGGACAAAAAGGGGGATAATGGAAGAGAAGCTGAGGATGGAGATGAAGGTAGATGGAGGTTTCTCAATGCGCCATTATGGAGCATGAAAAGGAGAAAATCAAATGGACAAAAACACTTCAGAGGTGCAGTGAGTTAGAGAGAGAAAAAGAGGGGGATTGAAATGAAGGCTGAATAAAAAAGAAAGACAGGGATTGATATGGCTCTTCTCTAATTATGTCTCTTTTCACTGTCAGAGGGATGGGTATATGAAGCTAATTCCACCTGCCCTCCTGCTTTTACTGCTTTTTCTAAGACCTCATTCCAGCTTTCTTTAGTCCCCTTGATGTGAAGCATGTTAGAGGCTGTTTGACACTGAAACGAACAGATGGCAATATCATTTCAAACAAAAGAGTCAGATTATGGCAGCCATCACCCTGACAACAAACCTCACGCACACTCTATCTCTGCTGCTGCTCTGCCAGAGCTCCATCACTTTGTAGGGTGGTTGGGTCTGCTTCAGTCTGTTTAAAGCTCTAACAAACTTCTTTGGACATTTGTGTTTGTCCCTTAGATTGAATCATAAAAAAAATTGTGAAGCTTTGTATAGGATGTTTTTTTTAAGGCATACTATGCAGTGTTGCTTGTTTTGGCACGCCCCTAGTGTCCATTTTAAATCACTGTTGTAAAAACGTTATCACTATTATTTATGCTCAGAAACACCTAAATCTAACTGTTAAAATGTCGCCATAGCCTTCATTGCTTTCTACAGGTGCGGTAATTTACTCCTTCAAAGAAATCAGCTGCAGGGAGAGATAAAAAAAAAAGCAGGAATCATGAGCGAAAAACACTCAGGTGCTAGAATAGCAGCTAGCCACATTGGGTTAGCCTAAAGGCCTATTCATACTCCACGAGAAGAAAGAAATTTGTTCTCGCTGGGGGTCTGCGAGAACAAGAAAAAAGTTTGTTTCGGCAGGGAGCATTCATACTCCACGAGAACTCAGTGTCATACAGGTGTGCGTATCAGGTGTGTGTGTGCAGTTTAAAACGATCCGTCCGCGCTACGTGAGGAGCGGAGGCATACGGGTCTCCGGCGCAAACCCTCGTGGTCCACGCTGGTCCTCCTAGCTCGGGTCGATCCAGACCATGACCCTTCAGGTCCGTCCGCACAAAGCAGCACAGCAGGCGCCAGAGAAAAACGTCAACCGCTAACCGCACTAACCACGCTCATACTCCCTTTCTGACCAATCACAGCAGTTGTTCTCGGACATCCTGCCGAACAAAGTTCGGCTCAGCTGATGTGCACAAGAACAAGCCGTTAGCGCAGCCGAACTGGGTCTGCAAGAACAAAATGACATCATTTTGTTCTCTCAGACCCCCAGCGGGAAGAAAGTTCTTTCTTCTCGTGGAGTATGAATAGGCCTTAATCCTAGCGAGATACGTGATTTTGTGAGATTTCCGGGCACCGGGCCAGAGACTCAGGAGTTGCAAACGTGGTATTCTGGATCCAAGCAGGGGATGGGGCTAAATGACTTTTCATTAACTCTGTAAAGCAGGGGTTTCCAAACTTTTTGACATGAGGGCCAAAATCACCAAGTGTCAAGTCCTCAAGGGCCACAAAAGTTAGAATATATTTCTTAAAAGAAACAAGCAAAAATATTTTGTTCTGCTCAAAAATTCATTATAAATGCAACATTTTAATGAACAGTCTTTGTCAATACGACACAGGGATCTTGTATGTTTGACTCAGCAATAAAAAACATCAAATTCACTGAATCTGATTGGTCGACTGTTTTTAGGTTTCTAGAAGCAACAAGACCAGGATCTGGGTCTTTCTTCAGCCCTTTTGTTGGATTTACTCAGGCTTTATGAACAGAGCTCACAAGTCTGCATTTTGGTAAAAGTCAGTGAGGATTTGTGGTTCTTTTTACCAGGAAATAAAGTCAGAAATCTCAATATCTCTTGAATTGTTTTTTTTTAAAAAAGATGAATATTTTTGATTGAATGGAAAATTTTGCATTTAAAAATTTTGAGTTTATTTTGATTTTTTGGGTTTTTTTTTTTGGGTCTCATGTTAGTAAAAATCTAAAAAATGTCATAAAGCGTCTCTCTGCATCAAAATTCTGCAGGAAAACTAAATTATATAATTTTAAAACGCAGCTGAGGGCCACACAAAATCACTCTGAGGGCCGCATTTGACCCCCGGGCCGCACTTTGGACACGCCTGTTGTAAAGGGTCATATTAGCACATATTGGCTCAAGACAAAGATTTAACAATATGAAAAAGTTTCATAGTTTGCCTTTAACGTAAAATAGGTTTAAAAAGTAACACAAGTGGGAATTTCCTGGTTGGGTATGCTGCAGGTGATTTCTGATGCTAGTGTGAGAAGACGCAGAAGAACTGGGAAAATCTGTCTGTTTACAATATTGGCGAACTTCCTTCAGACTCACAATGCTTGAGCCAAAGTAGTCCCGTGGTTCAGTTTTTGTTTGTTTTTGGCTTGCTTTTTTTGTGGCCAGTCATAATTAAATAAAGGTCACAGAATCTTTGGCAAAAACACCTCTTAAATATTTCTTTTGAACTCCGTAGGGACGTGGTTGCTGCTCAACTTCAAGCAACAACACATGTTATGTTTCAAAGACAAACTTCTTTTCAATTTCACTCATTTTTTCATCCTGTAAAAAAAATAAATATTAATCTATTTTAAAATAAGAAAAATATTATTTTATTCTTTAAATATTTGATTTAGAAACAATTATGTCAAATCTTCCAGTGTTAAAAAGACAAAAAATATTATTTTTAGGTTCTAAATTCAAAAGTAAAATTCTAATTGAACTCAAAACCTTTTCTTTGTATTCTGAATAAAGCATCAAGTATAATCTTACCACCATACATCAATATCCACATGATATATACATTTTTCATTTAAAAGTGCATATTTTTATAACTTTACTCTACAGATGAAAGACATTATTGCTCCATCCTGATTATATCTGATTAAGTCTTTCTCTCCACAGAGCCAGAAATCACACTTTCTCACTGTTGGGGTAATTTTATCCTTCAAAAGCTAATTAAGCCAATCAGAGGACAAAGGACTGGCTGTAGCCATGACCCAGCATGCATTACATTTAACAAGACAAAATTGCTAACAAAAGTTAATTATCTTTTTTATATTATTTTGGCTAGGTGATTCATTTTGATAAGAGTAACTATGATATTCAGGACAAAACTAATCAGTTGGATCTTTTTTCTAAATCTTTCTGTCAGTTGAGAACCATTACCTAATGTTCATCATTATGAAAGTGTGTAAACAAGTTTTCACAATCAGTGATCAAAGTCTATTTCACCTTAGGCAATGAGAAGTGTTATTCAAGGAAACACAGAGTCGGCTATTCTGTTTATGTTTTTAAATTATACATTTTTTTGTAAGAATCCTCTGAAATTGCTATTCCTGAACTATAATTTGTAACTCCAACTTGATGTGTTTAAAGGTTATTGTTCAGTGTAATTCTACAGGTTTATTTTTATTTGTATTGAGACATTTACAGTCATCATTTCATGGATGATATTTAACTAATTCCTGCATATATGGTCCATGATTTCATCTCTGTTTGAACCAAATCAAAATATTTTTGCTTTATCTTAAATGAGCCTGATGAGCGGTGAGGTTTTTAGAGGTTCTCAGTCATCCCACCCAAATGTTTCTGTCTGAAGAAATCTTTCAACACCCATTCTAATTTTACCCAAACTTTACAAAAAAATTGAAAACCTGAGAAGATGTGAGAGTTTTATCTCTACGCTGCATATATGAAGCGTATTTGAAAGATGAGAGTGGCTGTCAGCTGCAGCCACAAACCAAAGCAAGAGTGGGTCTACGTGATTTTTACAGGACATCAGAAATGTGCACTCACAGCGGCCCGGTGCACCACAGAGAACCATATAAATGAACTGGCAAGGGAAAGCTCCTCTGAGCGTGCCCAGAATGAGTGGCAGGGCGCTCTGAACACGATTCTGTCTCGCCATCGCTGCAGGAACAGAGCAACCTGAACGGAGGGCTCTGATAGGCCCAGTGGGGAGGAGATTGCTCTGTCCCTGATTGGATGATTAAGGGCTGCAGGGGCTCAAATCAGCCGTTTTCAGGAAGAGAATAGTTTGGTTAAGTGGATTGGCACCGGGCGTGCTC
Organism: Callopanchax toddi; assembly: GCA_006937965.1. Classification (NCBI taxonomy): domain Eukaryota; kingdom Metazoa; phylum Chordata; class Actinopteri; order Cyprinodontiformes; family Nothobranchiidae; genus Callopanchax; species Callopanchax toddi. Next base: position 3,642,091 of record SSNR01000037.1, on the reverse strand, counting down.
TGTGTGTGCTCTTTGTGTGTGGGTCCTTTGGTTGTGTCTTTTTTGCCCATTTCTGTGTTTAAATGTGTGCACGTGTGAGCCCGTGTGTCTGAATACTTTTGGAGGGGTTCAGAAATAGAGGAGTCTTGTTCGGTAGTCAGGCAGATTGATACAAAGAGAAGAGAAGAGAAGAGAAGAGAAGAGAAGAGAAGAGAAGAGAAGAGACAGGCAAGCCTCAAAGGAGCAGAGAGGTGGTAACAGCTGTGGGTGCACCAAATAACAGCAGGATGGGTGAGGAGTAGAAAGGGAGAGAAAAATAGGTAGAAAATGTGGAAAAGAAACACCAAAAGAAAAAAATGTAAAGTATTAAAGATGGTTCTTTTAGTCAGATTTGTTTTTAATTTACAGAGAATTTTAATCTGAACACAATGCTGCTAAATGAAGCTCATAAAAACGACTTCCAAAATGGGGTTGGACATGTCAGGAAACAGACATAAAGTCATTTCTGTTCATTATATTTAGAACAAAAGGTTATACTTTAGATCCATCTGCACGAGCTGGTATTTCTCATTGTTAAGAATATTCTTTTGTATCTTTATGCTGCAGATAAGTCGTAATTATTCCATTCTGATTATATTTGATTAAGCCATTTACTTCACACTCTAAGAAATTACACAATCTCTCTGAAGGAGTAATTTACTACTTCAAAAGCTGATTAAGCCAATCACAGTACAAAGACTCTTGCCATGACCCAGCATGCGTGACGTTTAATTATCTGAAAGTGCTAACAAAGTTTTAATTTTCTTGTTCTCTAGATGTGAGGTGCATGTGGCCTGATAATGTCTTTAATGAAGTTTAACATTAATTTAAGAGTAAACCTTAAAATCTTGGTTACCAGTGAGCTGCAGCTCAACTTAATTTTATGAAATTATCTTTATTTTGAAATTGCCAACTAATTTTAACTTTTTTATTATTATTTATGTAAAGATACACATATTTTATGGAAAGCTGGAGGCTTGATTGGTGTTAAAGTGAATGCTCATGATATTAATCACAATATTTTCAAACCACTGGTCTACTCAAAACAAACCCCAGACACAGTAACAATCATAGTAGATCTGACACAATAATTAAAATAAAAACTAAATCCAAACTATTTTATAACTGAAAGGACAAATTAGCTCCCTTTGAGTTGGGAGAAAGTTGGCGTTTAGGTGTCTTGATGGATGGAGCGTGACATGCTTCATCCAAATAAGGGTGTTGTTGGTCTTTTGTGGTATATAAATACAGTAAGAGCTACGCCAAAAAGGCAAACGCTCGTTTGTTTAGAGTCCAGCTTTCTTCAATATTCAAAAGATTCTGAATGCAAGCAGCTCAAACAAGTCTTCTTTGTTGGGTTGTCAGACTCAGTGGTGTGGAGCTCCATCATCCAGGAGAAGCTTAGAGCAGAGCTGCTGCTACTCCCCATTCAAAGGTGTCAGTTGAGGTGGTTTAGACATCTGACTAGGATGCGTCCTGGAGGTTTTCCAGGCACATTTCACAGGGAGGAGACTCTGGTCTGACCTAGAAGTTACTGGAGGGATATACTGTATATCCTCTCTGGTCTGGGAATCCCTTTGAATCCACCAGGAGGAGCTGGAGAGTGTTGTTGGGGAGTGGAAGACCTGAGTTTCCCTTCTGGGCCTTCTATCACAACCCAACCTTGCATAAGGAAAATAGAAGAATTGTTAGAGAACTGTTTTTTCTCTAAGATTTTCTATTAGAACAACCCCAAATTTTCTAGAGCTTTCTGTGTTTTTTTTCTTTTTCTTTTTTTTTTTACTTCACAAATAAAATATGTCAAGGTTCTAGGAGAATAAATCAGGGGAAAAAAGCCAAGATGGTGAGTTTAAACACGCAGACTTCCTTCTGTCTGCTGGAGACATGGATCTGTTTACAGTTGAATTTGAAAGATGTGGAAAAAAGAAGATCAAAAACTACTGGGGATGCACTTCTGCCTCAGAGCTAGAAGGTCTCCAGTTCAAGTCTCTGTTGTGCCGGCTTCTCACTCTCCTCCCACAGTTCTAAAACATCCATGCAGAGATAACTGGTGATTCTGAACTGGTTTTGTGAGTATGTGTGGGTATGTTTAATTGTTTTTCCTATGTTCCTGTGTATTGAACTGGTGCCCTGTACAGGATGAACCACACCTTTGATTCCATAATGGCACCAGTCCCCTGCAAGCCTGAAGAGGTGGGTTTCAAACAGGAAGGATGGAAAAAATAATAATTTATTTTCCTTTTCATTCATCCAACACTTTCCCCTTTATCAGAATATTCCTCCCCCTTTCAAAACCAGGAATAGATTTTATTTTGCTGACTTGAAGTCAATTTGTAGGATAAATGTCATTCTTTCCTTTATGCTCACATTTCTCCCCTTAATGTCTAGTCTTTACCCACGAGCATGCATGCACACACACAAATGTATTGAGAGACTGAGCATGCATGAGTCAACGCTCTTTTAGCACATGGGCCACATGGAGTTGGTGTCATTGGGTTGCCATGGTAACTAATTGTATATTCAAACTAAAAGTCATGCTCGTTTAGACGACATGCTAGGAGACTGTTGGTCGTACAAAAATAAATGCAGCCACTTTTTTCTGAAACATGAATTAAGATGTGTTATAACCACTTGATTTTTCACTTTCCCAGAACTATGAATTTCTTACACTTTAAATACGCAGAGACATTTTGCAAGCTTCTTGCTGTCAGTCCGTGTTTTCCTCTGTTTAGCTGCAGGCTTTGTTGCCGACTCGCACCAAGCATTTTATAATACTTCTATAGCTTCCTACCTTTAGGTGCACATATGGGAAAATTGTGTTAAAAAAAATGGAAGAAGGCGGATATTTAAAAAGTGAGTGAAAGGACAGTTAGAGGAAAATATTAATCAATAAAATGTAGGAGAACATGGAAGAAACAGAGGAATGAATGAGTGGAACTGAGACAGAAAGAGAGGTGGAAAAAGTGATGAAAAACTTCTAAAAGGTCATTGCATAACCAAATGTGGGCATTTTTTATACATTTAAAATGAATAAAAATGTAGAAACTTAAAAATAAAACCATAAGCAGCTCCATTAGCTTTGTAAAATCTTCAAAAACACCTAAAATGAAGCCTATCACATAAAGCACATGATGGTACCATATTTCCTGTTGCTGCTGTTGCTAAGACAGCTTAGGACTCTACACACATTACTGTAGGTGGAGATCAAGAAGTGCATATTCTCCAGCTTAGGGGCATCAACGAATTGCATTCTGTGTAAAATTCTTTGAACTGCGTGGAGATAAACCCAAAGCAAGAGGCTATGTCAATCTCCACTATTATTAGCGACAACAATGTTCAGATGAACAAAGCGGGCCGAGACATTTGCAGTGAGATGGTGTGTTTAACATAACAAAAGGATGTTTTTCCCTGCATCTTATTCTGTTTTCTGTAAAACCTTGATTTCATTCAGTCAGTTCGCGCCACTTCGCTATCATCTTTTGTATTCTTTGCCTCGTTTAAGCCCTGTAAGCACTAATCTTTTATTTTAACCCTTCTGAATTTTTCTTGGATTTTTTTTCTCTCTTTTTATGTTCAGTTTTCCCCAGTTTTAACGCTATTTTCTCTTTTTGTCCTCCAAGGATTTGACCCAGACTAACTTAGCAACTTGTTTAATTTCATTTGTTTACTTTGCACTTTCAATTATATACTCATTTGCTTCTCATTTGCATGGGGGCAAAGGGTGGGATTGTGTGTGTGTTGAAAAAGCAGACCTGGATAAGAGAGGTCAAAGTATAGGGATGATGTGGTTATGGAATTGGAATTAATGAATTTACATACGGTAATAAGGAATGTTTGGCAGGCAAAACGCTGCTCCCAGATGAGAACAAGTCTGACCTCTGACAAATGGACTGATCACAGAAGCAGAGAGAGAAGGAGAAAGAGGGAGCTGACCTCAGAGAAAACAGACCATTCCTCCACTTAATATCATAGACACTCATTTACAGACGTTTTCATAAGAGAGAGCGCAAAGGGAAAGAGATTAAATTGCTTCATGCATTGATAATATCTTATATTTTGTGTTAGATGGAGACGGAACAGAGGCAGGAAGAGACAGAGGGAGGGAGACCGGCACATTGACCAATCTCTGGCCGATCTGTGTAATTTCACAGATGCTCATTTACAGGGATTTTCACAGAGGAGAGCAAGATTAAATTGCTTCATGCATTGAAAATGTCATATTTTTTGTAAAAGCGCGTGGAAGGAGATAGAGGGCGTGAACCCATGGTCTTTTGGTCCGCAGTTCTTCTAAATCCAATTCAGAGTTAGACTGCTTCCCAATCCTGTTACCCTGTTCATCAGCTCATATCAAATTTTTATTGCACTGAAATGCTGAAATAACCAAGCGCACTCATTTAACGGTTCACAGAGATATTCAATTCATATTTCATCCCCTTTTGGTCAATCACACAAAAGAAGGAAAACATTTTGTTTTTGCAAATGTTTCTCTTTCCTATTGTTGCTTTGAAATGTCAGATGTGGATTTTCAGAAATAGTGAGGATCCAGTTGGTGGATCAAATGCAAGGTGGATAAGGAACAATGATGTCACTCTTAAAAGAAGGCAACACAAACAGCTTCCTCTTTGTTAAGGGTTGCACATAAGAGTATTTTTAATTCTAGTATCAGGGACCCTAAATTGTCTAATTGGCAGAGATAATGAAGGCTGGCCAAAAATGCTAAAAAAAAAAAAAAATTTTTGATTTCATGAAAAATTCCTATTTTAAACCAAAATTTTCTTTGTTAATTTCAACTTTTAAGAGTTTTTAACACTTCTAGTCTCTTGAATATTACTCTACAAGTCTGACTGTAATATTTTCTCCCTTGATGACATTGAGGATGAATAAAATGATCACAACAGTGACACGTTTGAATAGACACATAAAAGTCCCACCCACACACATTCCCGTCCCCTCAACTAATAGGTTTCAGGGCCTGTCGGAATAATTCTCTGCTTGTTATATACACATAATCAGTTTTTGAAGTAGCTTTCCATGAATATAGTATCAATTACTGTCTCTTCCTTCATTATTCTCCCTGGAGACACATGAATTTAGTCTCCTCGCATTTTCTGATGTGACACTGTAATAATTGAGCTATTAGCCAGAGGTGTGTGTTCATGTAAAATATGAGGAAAGGGGAGATGGAAACTCGAGCTGCACTCAGCTTCGTTATATTTAGATGTGTGCATCTTTGCAGGTGTTTGAGGTAGTTTAGGGCTTTCTTGTGTAATTAACACCTGCTCACCACTAACAGGTGTGAAATCAGAAACTGTTCCTTAGACTTTGCAAGTCGGTTTGTTTTTTCTTCTATTTATTTCACCAATTGGAAGTTGAAAGCCAAAGCTCAAACTTGTGTAATCCCTGTTTTATTAATAACTTAAGCTAGATTTAACACCAAATTTAAACTGTGTCGCATTTCACATTTTTATAGGATTTATAGATATACAGTTTATTAATCCCTTGCAGGAAATTAGTGCTTTACAGCAGCATAATGTAAATAACAGCATATTTAACTAAAAAACACCTTAAACAAACACATAAAAACTGTGTTGTGGGGGCAATTATTTGTTAAAAACTCAAATTGCTGCTGGCATGAGTTCCTGTAGCGTTCTGTCCTGCACCTTGGAGGAACCTCTGGCTGAAGGTGCTTCTCTGTAAAGCTCCCAGAGTGTGTAGTGGGAGGTTGTTGTTGAGAATCAAGTTGAGTTTTGAAAGTATTCTCTCTTCTGCTACTTGCTGAACTGTGTCCAGTTGTGCTCCACATGTAGCCAGCCTTCCTGATCAGTTTATTAATTCTGTTTTTATCTGCAGTGCATCAAAGAACAGGGCAAAGGCCACCACAGTCTGATTGAAGGAGCACAATATGGCCTGCATTAACAATTAAAAATGCTGAATGACTTAAACCTGTACCAAGTCAAACTCTAACTAAAGTGCAGTATTTATTCCAGAATAAAAAATTGACTTTTTGGACTAAACCATTCAACTCTTGCAGAAAATACCGGTAATACCTTTGTGTTTTACAGTCACACTGAACACAACAACATGACACCACAAAACCTCCATTAGCTCTTCAATGAATTTCATCTTCCTAAGTTATGAACACACACTTTGAATAAATCTACAAACAAACATACAGAACAGCATGCATGATGTTTGGATTACATGCTCTCCTTTTTTCAGTTTTTTCATTATTTTTGGTTTCACGAGGGCTTATAGGATGAACGAAATTAATGTCCGACTCTTTGGTTTTCTAAAAGTTTCGGTCACTAAATAAAACTTCTCACGTTGCTAAAATAAAATCAATGCATACAAATTATGGTTAGGTTCTGATTAAACTGACAGTAAAGTAATTTTGTCTCCTCCTTCTGGCTCTGAGCATCATTACAGGAACAAACTTTTCTGTTTAAGCACCCTAAAGAAAATCTTTGCTTATCCTCCCCATTTTGAAAAAAACAAACCTCCATGCTCTGCAGTGGTTGCGAACTCTGGTAAAACATTCATTACTAGTTGACAAACAGACTTTATTGCTCCTGCTGAGCTGGCGAGTAAATGTCACAACAGACATCAGAATTACAGCTTTGGGAGGCTGCAAATCACAGAAAGATTTACCTGATGCTGATGGGCTTTTAAAGCTTTTTGTGAGCCTGTTTGGCAACGCATGGGCTCGAGTGTGATGAACATTCATTAAATTCCCACACGCCGGCTCCAAACATGAATCTGCCAAGTGACTGTTTCTTTTCTCTCAATAAAATGAACTTTCAGCATACTTCCTTGCTATGGATCATGTTTGTTTGAGTGGAGACGTGAAAATGCAACTTCACAAAAAAATCAACATGGGCCTGAATGTTTGAAAGTGTGTCTATAAAAGGAAATCCTGAGGTCTTGGTACAAATTTATCACAGAACACAAAGTGTGGACTCATGTGTCCATTGTAATATGAATGAGTATTCAAACTGCCATGTGATAATATCTAATAACTGGTATTAATTCTAGCTGGATAGAATCTGTTGGCTCACTCTGCATCATGTTGCATTTTGCTTAAAGCAGCAAATTTGATTTTCAAAGGAAAACAAAGGCTTTAGAGCATACTAGTGTTGGTGTGATTTTCTGCTTAAAAGTTACATAAAACACAGAAACTATATAGTCAGTCACAGGCACTGGTTGGGTTAAAGAAATCCAGTTTTGTTGTGATGTTCTGTTTCTCCCCTCTTTAGTTCTGAACGTACTGAGTTGAGGTAATCAAACTGTAGCTGTTGAGGACGACTTATTAACAAAACAATAAATGTCATTTCAGGGGTAGGGAATGATAAAAAAACACGAAGAGTGCATGCTGTCAAATGTGTCCAGATTTTGCTCACATCCATGCATGAATGTGTGTTTCTGTCCTGCATGCACATAACCAGCATCTATACCACTGGCCTTATACCTGCTGTGCCCTTTCATACACAGTTTATTCTTCTTTTAAATCAGAACATGCTCCATGCAGATATGCATGCCAAGGACTGAATGCACCTGCTGAAAAAGCAGGAGTGTTCATGTCCCAGTGTGATCATTGTGGCTCCTAACTGTTTATAATGGAGGAGGCGTGACGCAGAACACTGCTGAGGGTAGAGTTTTACCATATGGGATGAAAAGGGGGAACGAACAAGCAGATGGATCAAGTAGGCAAGACTTGAATACAAGAGAGGGAATAAAATGTCAAAGTAAAAAAGATTGAGAAAATAAAGTTTATTTAGATTTAAAGGCAAGTAGTTTCATAAATTCTCAGCTAAATCTAAATTATAATCATTGGTGTTTTTGATAGTAATATTTGTGATGCAATTCTTTCTACTTGTTTGTAAAAAAAACATGCAAATTTTAAAGAATTTTTGCCTGCCAGGTTGCTTCAAGCTGCTGGGATTTTTTTTAGAATGTATTTTTTAATGTTTTGTTTAAAATATTATTTAGTAAAAAGTGTCATTTTGGGCATTATCGCTGAGGATGGGCCCTGAAATATCTATCACTAACAACAATACAGATTTTTTTTATTCAAAATGTGCAGCATTGGGAAAAGCATACAAGTCCAATAAGATTGTGTTGGTAAACGTAAAAAGACAGTTTTCTTCAAGTATTCTAGTTCAGCTACAAAACTACTGTATGTCAGTATGACACTTTAACCAAAGCAGATAATTTAAAAGTAAGTCTGTGATATAACTTAAAAAATATATTTTGGAAGGATGTTAGAAAAAGTGCAAATAAAAAAAATCTCATGAAAATAATGAAAAAATGTGGGCAGCAAAACAATTTATTCAAATAGTTTTGTGTGATATGAACTTATATTTAACTATGGCACCATTTTTGTAACTGCAATTAGTTGTTTATAAGTCTAAATAAATATTATTATAAAGAAATACTGACAAGAAAGATTTCAAGCTTGAAAATCCCACTTTTCTCTCTCTTCCCAACATCTCAGTTAATTGAATTTCATTAGCTATGAGAAGATGTAAGTGCACTTCTAACTTAAAAAACTTCAACTCAGAAAGAAAAAAGAGAATAAAGCCTGAATGCACAATGCTCCATCTCCCCTGGGGTTCATTAGCAGCAATGGAATTCAGTGACCCAGAAACTAAACCTAGCCCAAATGAATTAGCAGACATACAGATGCATACATTTAAGCTGCTAATTACAAAGTCAAACTCCTCCTCACAGGGAGGGATTTCCCCTTTGAAGATGATCCAGTGAAAAAAGCCTAGATGTTTTGTAAATACAGCTTCAGCATTAAAATGTTGAACTAGAGCCAGCACTGGAAATGTTCAAGGGCTTGATGGGGTTTCAATGTCTGAAAATAATAAAATTGTTAGTATTACAGTACATTATGTATTATACCTATTTATGAATTTTACATAAATATATATAAAAAATCATAACATTTAATTCTACGCACTAAGTTTGACTATATAAACAAAGATATGCATTAAACTTTCCAGTTTTTAAATGAAAAAATTCCTTGGAAAACAACTTCAGAAATAAAGAAAGAAATCTGGTAGGTTTCTGTTTTTGCAGCTTCTCATTGTGGATATTTAGTAAACCAACTTCCACTTCTCTGTTTACCTTAAACTCCAGTCCTATTTATTTTTGCATGTGCAAATCACAAAAGACAACTCAAACCTTCCAATTTGAAGCTCTTTGAGTCAGCTCCATGTTTAACTTGGGTTCAGCTTGTTTTGTATAGATGCAAACTTGAAGTTGACCTCAGCGTAAAGTAAGAGATGCAGACTGGTCCTTGCAGAATGAAAATGAACCATATTTCATAAAGTTCATGGAACATCCTAAGTTAAATGTAATGCATATGATGAATAGAATCATTTATACTTGTTTTTATTTTGTTTCAGGAAGTCAAATTTCCTGCCAAATCAGTAAATGCGATTGAAGATAATATTTATTCAACTGTGATCATTTTCAACCTATTACTATTACGTGTTTTTACACGATTAAGAGTTGTTGCATCATGTCAAAATATTTTTCGGTCGAATTAAATTGGAGCACGTCCCCTTTAAGAAAGTGACAGCAACAAGCAGAGGAGCTGGTCAGGAACTGGTCAGGACGGGACGGCTGTGCAGGAATTCCAAAAAAACTTTCCCAACAAAGTCAAGTGGTTTAATTTTTCAGTTTCGGCTTACTCTCAGTTTTTCTCCGAATCTAAAAACAAGGCGTCCACGCCGTGTCTCTCTATGATGAAGTAGATATAGAACAACCGACTGGAAAACAGAGGAAAACTTTTGGAATGATGCCGGAGCGACTGCATCCCTCCCTCCAAAGTTCAGCTAAGGTGGCTAACGTGTGCTAGCATCGGATAAGCTCTCTAAATGCGACGCGAAGCGTTATTTAGCTACTAAAACAAGCAAAAGTGCGTTTAGTTGTGGTCGAAAAACGTGTGTTTATTCCGTCTAATTGTCTGAAGAGGAAAGTTTTCGTTTCGACTCGAGTTACAATGCCAAGCTAGGCGGCTAGCCTCTTTTATCACAGCTATAAAGAGGAATAAACACATTGCACTTCTCGTTTTTACGTCACGAACGGACTCCGACATGAAAAGACGGCAACACTTTAACGTTCCGGTCAACTTTGTATATACTACTTGAATAGCATCATGTCCGGAGCTGAGGAGATGGGAGAGGAGGCGACTACCGTGTTGAAAATTGTTTGGTGATTAAAACCTTCGAAAGCGGTGCTGTCTACTCCCTGTGGAATCACAATAACAATGGACTGTGGATTTTCGAAGAGGCTGGTCTGAGTTGTGTTCATTTTATACTTTTGCAACCAATCTGTTGCTTTTTAAACATTTACTACCACTTGTTGTGTGTTTGAGCACACACCCAATTTATCTAATAGTTTGTGCGTAACCTCATATCTTGGAGCATTCCTACGTTGCTGTGACAGTTTGCATCCTAGATGAAGAGGAGTGTGCCATAATGAAGGTGACAGTGACTTTTGGACAGACTGGTGTGGTGGTGCCTTGCAAGGAGGGATGGACTGTGAGAGATCTTATCCAGCAAGCCACCCAGAGATACAGAAAGCTCCTTGAACAGGTAATTACAAGCACCTGTTGTCACATTCTGCACACCTGCCTCTTTAGTGACATCTTTTATGTCAGATGACACTTATAAATAAATCAGTGTGCTTGAGAAAATAATGAAAACAGTCTGGACATCTACAGTTTTTTCTTTGACTTTTCAGCCGTCAGCAACCTGCATCATTCATTTTTTATTATTCTGTTATAATGTGTTAAGTTATTCATGAACTACAGTAGAGAGGTGAGATAAAATTTTATGAGAGAGTACTTTCATAACATTTGACGCTTTCCCTGAAGTTATAAGAAAATAGTCTAAAGCTCTTTCATTTTTATATTATGAAAGATTTTCAAACCCCAAAGTCTTGGGAAATTACACAAAGCCACAAAGGTCCAGTTCTGCATAACTGCTGTATAAAAAATTAAAAGCGTATCTGATATGAATTGGGATGGTCCAGACAGGAGCAGACACGAGTCATTTCCAATTTAGTTGTGAGTGTAAAATGCAAATGACTTCATCTTGTGATTCTTTTATGACTGCTGTTGATTCCCTGCTCTGCTCTCAGGGCAGGAACCCTATGACCCCCATCAGACAACCAAATCATCTCAGTGACTTGCTTCATATTGGGTCCATTATTCAAAAAGCACAGCAGTCATATGGATAGATGGGCTCAGTTTTGATTGAAGGAGAGATGTGTTGAAGCTGTGTGTGTGAGATAACCAATGGAGATGTCCTCATTTTTTCACTCTCCACTTTTTTGTGCTCCCTGTTCCTCTTTTGCCTTTTAATCTGCCTTCACCTATCCATATATCACCACTCAGTTCACACAGCTCTTATTTATCATTCTTATCTTTCACAGTATTACATCTTCTCTTCACCTTCCTCAGTGCTGTGCACACAGCTGAAACCTTTGTTTCCCTTTCAGGTGAACTATTCTTCCTCTTTGCATACTTCCTCCTTTATGAAATGGCTCAGTTCCACATAGAAATAAAGATGCACAGTCTAGTTTTACAGGAACATAATTTGCAAATTGAGATGTGTAGGTGGGTAGAATGTGTAGCATATGCACATTTTCAGTTTTTTAGCACGTTAATAAAACGTTAACAATCAACTTTTATTGATTAAAGCAGCCTGTTTACTGCATTAGACTGACTGCTGTAACAAAAGCCGATTGTGCTGTTCAGTTCATAGCATGCAAGGTGTTCCCTCTGATAATTGAAGTTAGTAGTGGCATTTGCCCTTTTTCGTTTTACTGATCATACATGTAAAACAAAGAGTTATGCTGTTGGGTATCTCAAATTTAGGAGATTGAGAAATACAAACACAATGAATGATATCCAAATTTGTAATTATAGTTTAATACCACTGAAACATTAAGGATACAGATTTCTTTATGAAATATAAATTTAGGTATAATTGGAAAATTAAAACCAAGACTTTGTCCTAATGTTTACTGAATGACAGATTGAGCGCTTTGTGCGTTTTCTTAAAACTTGTATCATTTTGCAGTTATCTGACTTTAAAGACTTTTTAAACATGTGTTGATGAAGTCCTTTGTAATGATCATTCACAAATTGTGAGCTTTGACTTGCTGTTCTCCACTTCCTCTGCTTCATTTTCCATTTTCACTCTGTACTTTTGTCAGCACATTTCAATCTTTCCTCTTTTACTACCCTGATTTGACTATTTCTTCATGTTTTTTGTTTCCCTGCTCAAAATCTTCTTTTTTTATCAGTCTCTAGGAACATTGACTACAAACTCCTACTGTTCCTTCTCTTCCTCTTGTTATCCTCCTTGTGAACTTCTCTTTAATTGCTTCATCTCATCTCATCTTCACCACATCTTCCTTTGTATTTTCCATGTGTATGTTGCTCACTCCCTTCATGTCACTCAGTTGTTTTTCCTGCAACACTAATCTGTAGCTGTATAATTATAACTGTTATTGTGTTTCAGGATTAGAAAGCTGGGATGTCTGTGTTATAAAGCAGTCCAGCCCTTCCTAATCTTCCTTCACGGTGCTTGGCAAATAATATTTTTAAATTGCCACAGAGACGGCTTGCTTTCTGTCTGCCTCCCCATCCCCCATTTGCCATATTCTTTTTAGATAGTGCACTGTTGTATTAAAAACATTTTACTGTGTATTCCTGCGTGAACCTGCATTGGTTAACTGGTGCTGGCAGTCTCATTAATCAGCTCCTTTGTTAAGGGTTCCCACAGCGAGGCTAAAGAGGAGCTAATACTTAGTGCAGGCAGTGAAGATAGATGTAACTGATGTTGAAAAGTGTCTCGGTCAGTCTTAAACTTAGTCTCATTTTGTGTCTTGTTTGCACTTTTTACATTTCCCAATTTCATGTCAAAATATTGTGAATTTTTAGGCCACTTTATGCCATATCATTTAATACCAGTGGCGTATAGGATGATGAATTGATACAGTTAGAGATTACATGCACAAAGAGGACTAACTTTACTAATGCAAATATTCTTTTGTTAAAAATATTGCATTTGATCTGGCCCGATACATTTAATTTTGTCATTTTATAGAGTTCCTTTTGAAAAACATGAATTAATGTAAAGTAGATAAACAGGTAATCTGGGGAATGTTTAACGGTTAATTATCTCTTTACTGGAAGAAATATTGGCTACACTATACCTGTTCAACATTTTATTTAGTGCAGCTGTGATTGGCTGAGCACAGTTAAAGTAAATTAGGGCAACAATGGATAGGTTTGGACCCAATACACCCTGTTGTGGCCAGATATTTTTCCTGAAATATACTTCAGAAGTGAGAACTTCAAAGTTTTTAGTCGACCAACTGTCATTCATTAGGTAAATATATTTATTACAAAGACCAATCAATCAACAAAGTGCATCTTTAGCTGTAATTATTTATATCACTGAGAAATAAAAAAACTTGCTATGAGCAGCAGTGCAAAAACAAGTCACTTTTAAGGTATGAAACTAGAGATAAAACAACATTTCTAGCAAAAAGAGAATTAAGTGTGTATCAAGATTTTAGCAACAGTAATGGTAATTTATGAAGAGTTGGGTGTGAAGGAATGATTGACCCTTTTGAAAAAGTTGGAACAAAAACAAAGTATGTAAAAAAAAAAAAAAAAAGTAGGTAGTTTAGATAACAAAGAGAAAGAGGCGCCAGAGTGGGAGGGGGTAGTGAAAAAATCAAACCATGCTGTTTTCATGGGGAGTCACCAGGAAGTTATTAGTTTGTTGACAGACTTCTTGATTAACTTCAGCCAAACAGAAAAGTGCATTGCTGTGCTGAATGACTCTATATGACTGGTTCTCTGAATCTCCTAATGCTCTAGTTTATATCAAAATGTATGCAGATTCGTGTGCAGTGAACAACCTTGACCAAATGGGAAACCCCAAACAGTCTCACAGAAAACAGTTTTTTTTTGTAGAAATCAGAAGAAAAAACAAGATGACCTTGCATAACAAATCCTATCAGTGGCTTTCTCAGTAAAGTGCACTTTCTTGAGTTGAAAAAGTTCCATTTGTGCATCAACATAAAATAATACTAATTTATAATTAATCTTTATTATTTTCATTTTAAAAAATGATGTCTTCAAGGATTGGTATTTTAGTTTAACAAATCTTTTTAATTGTTTAACATTCCTAGACACACAATCACCTATAAAAGGCAGAATTTTGTGTAACAGCAGTGTCTGATGCAGTAAAACTTTCACCCAAACATCAGAAAATCTGCATATTATGTTATTTATGTGCAACACAGCATTTCTGAGTAGGTTACAAAAAAGGTTACTGTTCAAAAATAACAAATGAGGGAGGCATAGACAGGCATCATTTATAGATACAAGAACTTTTCATTTTATATTTGACTCCAACTTTTTATAATTTCCATTTAATACTATGATAATCACATGCCAATAATTACATTAGTGTACCTGTTTATCTTTTTATTAGATCACTGTGTTTAGTTTGGATTTTACTTTATTGGATTAATTAAACATATATGGATTTTCCTGGTTTAGAACTTGCCAGGATTGGAGGAGCAGGATTTCTGACTAATGTTACCAATTTAAAAAAATTTCTCACAGCACTCATCCCACAGAATCTTTCTTCTTTCTTCTTGTAGCTCTGTGCCTTGCCTGCTGTAATAAGAAATCAAAAGGAGCTGGTGATGACCTAAAAACAGCAGCAGGTCACCGTAGGAATGAGGGTGTTGGTGTAATGCAAATACTTTCTGACACAACACAGTTTTTTGTGTTTATTGCTGCTGCATATAAATAAAACATAGGTGATTCATGAGTCTGGGTTACTTAAGTACAGAGTAAAAATGTTCATATTTATGGAAAATTACACCGAATGTCTTTATTGCTAAAAAAATAAAGCCAATAAAAATTACTTTGACCATTTAAATGTACAGTAAATATGTTATTACATTAGTCATTGGCTAAACAACATATTAATGTTGTTCTGACAAAAATACTAATGTAAAATAGTTAACAGATGTTTTTGCATTTCAAATTTCCAGTGATTTTTATAAATCATGACCAAGGTTGAAGGGAGATTTTCTGGTCTGGAGTGAAGAAAATAAAACTGTTCAATTCAGTTTTAGAGATCTACCTTTTATCTCTAACAGGGATGCCTGGCTTAATAATGATGTATTGTTTAAAACCTGTCTTAGCAATCTGTGTGCATTAAAACCTTGTGTATGATCTTTGGATCATTTCAGACGTTGGTGGTACATAGAGCTATTTTTTCTCTAAATAGACTCAATGTTTTACCTAGAAAATAAATGTATCACCAAGGCAACAACACCTACTGTGTTCTTTGGTGTTTTTAATTCACGTAATAGTTTTAGCTCTATAACTGAGTTATATGTAGCATTAAAAGTACAAAGCAGAACCAGTAAATCATAAACAAACCCTTTATTTTGTGCCTTCATGTCATTTTGGATTGATAAATTTGGTAGAAGGGAATTCAATTAGTTTTGTGAGCTGTGTGATGAAGGCCCTAGACGTGTTCGATTTGGACTGGCCTTTAGAGGGACACAGAGTGCCTTGTCCCTTCCATTGCACCTGACCCTGAAAGAATGATTTAATGAAGCACCTCCCTGTAATGTTTTGATGGATACCTTTCCCGGGGCTGTGTGTTTTGTATGAGGGTGTATGTATGTGCTAGTGTGCTGTTGTCTTAATATGTTGTTCAACAACCAACTCTGTGTAGTCAGCTGTCCAGTACAGTGTCAGTGTCATTAATCACAGACCCAACACAGCAGAGAAAAGGGGTTAGGAGCAAAAGAGAATGGGCCAGGCGAGAGCTGTAATCTGTACAAGGCACCTAGAGAAAGATGTGTGGAGGAAAGAAACAAAGGGGAGGCAGGAGATGAGAGAGGTGGATATTTAAGAAGAGAAGGCTTTATAAATGAGAAGCAGGAAGGGGTTTGTGGGTGGTAGAACAGGCTGTTTGTAGCTGCTGTGAGCTTTGACTCGATTCTTTCATAAAGAAATTGTATTAAGCTTTTTTTTTTTTTCAAAAGCTGACACAGTTTCCCGAGGTCTTAATAAAATGTCTGCAGGTTGCTTTGTTCAAAATAAGACAGAAATACTATAGATGCACAGACTTTGAGCCAATACTGATTTCTGCTTTTATTACAGTCCTGACATTCACATGTTAGTCGATTCAGATTTCTCTCACAGGACTATAATTAACAGCATCATCCTGCTGCTGTATAGTCAATGGTCCATCTTGTTTAGAGTTAGCTTTAACGTTGTCAAAATTGTCAATATTAAAGATTGACGAAATTATTAATTTACTTGGTGACAGACCAACAGAAAGCTTTCCTACAGTCGTTGGTCATATAGACATGGAATATAAGAAGAATAAGATTACTGCCTCGAGGGTATTTCATTTGTCATTTTTGCCTCAGATGTGTAATGATGCAGAGCAGTTCTTGTTTATACATAGAAAACAAAACAAAACATAATTTAAGAGCATGCCACATAAAATCACTGTGTTTTCAGGGTTGTGCAGTACAGTATTTTGTGGTTGACTGTCAAGTGTAACAAGGGTTTTTATATAAAAACAGACTTTTTAATGCCATTTGAACATTTGAGCATTTGTTTAAAGCTTTAAATGAAATGTAATAATAGTATTTGTCGCCAGGTTAGGTTCAGTACATTTGTTTTGTTGCCTTTATTTTTCTTGTTTTATTGTTTCTATCATCATTATTAGTGTTATTAATGTACCAGTTTTGATTTGATTCTATTTTCACTTCAAACAAAGTAACTGCAATCTTTTAAAGAGTTATTTTGACTATTTTGAAGTGGTGTTCCATTAGGCATTTAGTAAGGACCTTACCCACTTTAGGGGCAGCGTGTAGCTCAGTTGGTAGAGTGGCCAGTCTGGCAACTGGAGGGTTGCTGGTTAAATCCCAGCTTCGGCTGGGTTAAATTGTCGTGTCCTTGGGCAAGGCACTTCACCCACCTTGCCTACTGGTGGTGGTTGGAGGGTGCCGGTGCATCATCCCCGCCTCTGTCAGAGTGCCCCAGGGCAGCAGAGGCTACAATGTAGGGTGTGAATGTGAGTGTAATGGGTGAATGACTATTGTGTTGTACAGCACTTTGGGGAGTGCAGAACATTCTAGAGAGTTCTCTATAAATACAAGCCATTTACCACTGGTGAGGTGATGTCACTCAAAATGAGCAGAATCTCTAGAAACAAGAATTGGTTCTTTGGCTGAAGTGAATAGTAGGATCAAGAGAGAGACTGCTGTCGAATGGTGACAAACTAGTGGCAAATTTTCAGGTATTTAAAACATCTCTTGCTCAGTAAAAGTCATATTGATACAATGCTGCAATTTTGCATGAGTCCAGAAGAGTCCTTCCTGTTTCTAGAGACTCTTCTCTAAATGGTCCTCACTGTAGATAACTAACAGATAACCACTTCAAAATGACTGAAATGTCCCTTTAACTTTAAATGTATTAAGCTTTTAGCTTTTATGTCTATTCAAAAGCTGTAAATTTACAATTGCTATGTATTGTGTTTATAGGAGGGAGATTACCTTGTTCGGACTCACCATGTTGAGTACTGTGATGGGGGGATTCTGGACCCTGATGATATACTTAGTGATCTGGTTGAAGACAAAGACAAGGTAAGAATTATTAGAGCTAAATGCATGTATTTATGTATGCTTTCGGTGTGATTCTGTATTTAAAGTGTTACATGTCACCTCTCTTTGATATTATGAGGGTTCTAAGCAGCACTGCCCTCACCAAAGGTGAAGTACATATACACCATGACAAGGAAAGGTTTTCATTTTGGTTTTGTTTGAAAAGACTGCTAACATCTCTCTCATTGAGGTTGAATGGTGGATGGCATGCTGAATGGATATACATATGAGAGCTGCTTAACAGATCCAAGCTGATGTGCATTCCCTGATTATCCACCTCATTGGGACAGTGTCTTAAGGGGAGGGTGGCAGTGGACTGACTGATTGTGCTTAGTCTAGGTTTTGACTTTGTTCTTTTGTTTGTTTTTTAATCTGGTAAACACGTGTGTATATTTAGCATTATATGAGTAGTTTTGTATTGAATTGTGTATACATTCTTAACTGTAAACATACATTTTAAAAGAGAGGACCCCTTCAGTCTTGAGCAGTGGTGTAATCCGATGTTTAAGGAGTAGACATCTGCTGAGGAATGGAGATAAAAGTAGAGGTCAAGGTTTGAGCCTGCAATCACTAAGATTGCTGTGTCTGAGTGCTGTACACTTGCTGATTCTGCCATGGGTGACAAACTGTTAAAGAGTCGACTTCATTCTTCACATTAAAAGAAACCAGAACTATGGAATGCTGGTCCTGGTTCATCCTGGAGGTGTAACCATGCTATACCCCTACAGATATGATGAAAAAGACTTGGGGATTTGAACTTTTAGTTCATGTTTCGTACCTGTGATGCAAACCAACATGTAATATTAGTCTTTAGTAACCTTTAAATCAATTCTACACATATTTAAAATATATATAAATATCTGACATTTTTACCTAAATTGTTTCATATCGTGAAGTTGCAAAATACACTTTATGGCAAAATGTATTTATCGTGACTATAATATAATGCTGAAGCAGAACTGGCATCATATGTGGAGGTGAGACAGAACAGGAAGTTTTTCACAGGTGAACACATTTCAATGTAACACCGGGTTGCTCCAGAGACCAAAACAAACTGAAGGGCTAGGTTGCAAAATTTGATAACATTTGGATGTAATCTAACATATAAGCATTTTACTAACAATTTACATGTTTTCACACTTTACAATGATGTTGATAATGTAGGAGGGAGTTGTTTTAGCCACTCTGTGGCTCCTGCAGGGTCCTTGTGACAGAGGGGACAAGCTGGGGAGACAGGAGGTGAAGAGGTCAGCACTTAGCAGTTACTCATTTAACAATAAGCACAAAGTAGTAAAACAATATCTAAAGAACACCTGTAATTTAGAAGTACATCTCATTATAGTTTTTTTTTTTAATTATTGGCACACAATTGACCGGAATTGCAAGAATAACACAATTACACAGATGTAACAGTCATGCTTTTGCTCCACTTTAGCCAGACTCTTTCACATGAAAACATCAGAATTTACAGAGATGCAGTATTTTGTTCTTTATCATTATTGGCAAAGAAATTAGTTCTATCTGGATATGAGATTTTTTGCATATCACTCAACTCAAACTGATTACTTAATACACTGTTTAGAAAAAAGTTTATATGCAGCTAGCTGTATATTATATTTGTATAAGAGTAAATGTATGCATGCTCCCACTCTATCAGTTGTTCTTTGGGATTGAATAATGCATCTCAAGCAAAATTCAATAGGAAAGATTTCTACTTGCTTTCAGCATTAGGAAGTGCTATTAGCAATTTACCTGTGGCAAACTCAGTTCATATAATCCCAGTTTCCCCCCTTTACCTTTACCCTTTGGGAGAGGCATGCTGCCATAGAACCTGGCATTATTAAAATGTGATAAATAGCCTAGATTAGGGACATTTTGAACCGTGGCTTAGGACTTTAAATGAAACTCTCCAGGTGGCTCTTCGCATTAAAACAGTGTCAACATGTTTTAATGAGCCTATGTCCTGTGGTGAACTGAATTTTTCATTTAGGTCACTACTAAAAAAAGCTGAAGAACCCAGTGGCTCAAAAATGTTATGTACAGTGAATCTTTCTGTCCTCGGCTCATATTTTACGCCTTTAGGGATGTATAAATTCTGCAGCATGAGTGGGAAATTATCTTCACTAATTAATAACAAAGTTGCTGTAGTTGGAATTTGTCTGGAGGCCTGAAGCACCTTCGAGAAGAACAACTCTATTTCTTGTTAACAAGGATTTAAGCTCCATTCCTCTGTTTATGTCACATCCATCATTCTCAGTTTTTGAAAGGCAAGATAGTTCTTCTCTTTAGTGTTTACTTGAAAATAGGTTTGGATGGATGGTAATGTTCAGAATCTTGCATCAAATTTATTGTAGAAGTTTTGGCTTTAAAATAATTAAAAGGACATCCAACTAAGCTGTGGCTAATGAGAAGTATTTTAGCCGAAATTAAATATTATTTACACATGAGCTTTTCTAAAAAGTACTGACCATCTTTCATTCATCAGACATTCTGGTGACATGTTACACTAATCCAGAGTGTAGGGACAAAAAAAAAATGGTATCATGAGCAACAAAAGAGCCAGGAGACCAACCTAGAGCCTCTTGTCATGGTTTTTAACGGTTCCAGAAAACAGTGTTTACTGGTCTTGTTGATGACAATGTCACTGTGACCATATTTATAATGATTTATCATGTAAATGTTATGCAGTCTGACACTCCACTAGTAATCAAAGATTATACAATAAACTGTTAGCTGCACTTGTAAAGCTTAAAAAATATCAAAAAGGGTGAGATGTGTTTGATCTGAATGAAGGATTTGTGTCTGAAACAGGTCCTTTACAATTTTAGTTGAACACATGAAAGTATGGTTATCATGAAGCACCATAAAAAAATCTACAATGACATAAAAAAGAAAATTTCTTCTAAGTGTCATACATGTATATTTCATGAATGACAAATCAAGTCTGTGCTCTCAGAAAGCAGTCAGATTTGTTCTGCGTTTCCTTCTCATCATAACTCAAAAAGAATCACAATGCTTCTTTACTAAACACCCTTTGAATTCAGTGACGGTGCTCAAAACACAATTAAATCGTAAATGCAACACCAAACATAAAAACACTTCATTCCTAAAGAAAGTCCCGTACTTGGATTAGATGAAGTGCCACAAACTTATTCCAGAAAACAAACACACATAGGAGAAAAAAAAAAACAGACACAGACACACACACAAATAGAATCACATTTACAGAATGATATGAAGCAACGCACACTTCTGAGCACCAGAGATTGCCTATAAAATGAAAGTGTGAAATATTCATTGAATTCAGAAGCGAGGCTCTCAGAGTATTACTGAGCTGAGATGAATAAATGGCTTCTAATCCCAGATCAGTGTTTTACTGTAGGCAGTCAGTCTGCCTGGCTTTAGATTTATTGTCATAAAGAAAACAGAGGATGGTTGAGGTCTGTTTAAAACATAGGTCAAAATGCATTTCAGAAAATCCATGGCTCACATATACAAGTGATATATATTTTATCAAGTGATATACTAAAGAAATGGGTTCAAGTTTTTGTTTTTGAAGGGATATTCATCTAGCAGCTGTGAGCAATATGAGTGTTAATTTATTATATCGGTCTAAATACATAATGCATCAACTAGTCAAAGTATTGAACTTAAATAAAACAACCTGAACACTCAAGCTGTGATATTTTGTGAAGTTTGTAATAAGTTGGTAGATTAGCAATGTAGTGCATTGTTGCCAGATCTCTTGACAAGATTTAAACTATATTTATCGGAGTAAATGAATAAGAGGCAACAGGTTTCCATGAAGTATTTATGTCCTTTAGACCCTTTGGGTTTAATATTGCCAACTGGAAACTTATCCAGGTTTAGAAGTACAATTTTTTAACGCAGCAGAATAGTCTTAAACTTTGGTTAAATTCTGTTCAGTACTACTAGTCCAATAATCCTTTAATATCCATTTATTAAAAAAACCCTAATAAGAATTGTCCAACTATATGGAGTGGATTGCAAGTTTCACATTTAATTCACCAGACAGTTACACTTAAGCTAATACACACACACACACACACACACACACACACACACACACACACACACACACACACACACACACACACACACACACACACACACACACACACACACACACACACACACACACACACACACACACACACACACACACACACATCTCTCTCACACACACACACACACACACACACACACACCTTTTTGCCATTACCCTAATGTCTCCCTTATATGTTGTTTTTCAAACCCACTCAGAGCTCTATGCCAAAGAAAATGAAAAGTAAGCAGAAAATATGGATTCCCATCAGCATTTTTTTATGTTGGTGGAAGTGTGTTTCCTAATGCATTTCTCCCATCGTGTGTGTATGCAGAAAAATACTTGAGACCAGGGTTTGTTTAGTGGTGAGTTGGTGGAGATACAGCTGTGCCTTGTTTATAAAGCCCTTTTACTGTTTTATGTTTTATAATACATCCATGTTCATCCTTTAACCATCATTATCAACAACAGGAGAATACAATTATGTAACTTCATTATTTTTGCAAAGTGATGTTTGTCTTACAGATGTACAAAGAGTATGCACATTTTGTCAAGGTGGTTTTCTTATATGTTGACTATAATTTAGATTAATATGCATTGGTGAAATGCAATTTAGCTAATGGCTGATAGCTCAGGTGCTATAGAAAGACAAGGTTTATGGTTTTTCTACCCTTCTGAAGGACTACTACTATACCTGCTCACATGCACATAAAATACGAGTAACCTACGAACTATCATATAGTGTAACAAATCAAATTATTTGAAAGTAGACAGCAAAAACAAAAAGTACATATACTCTAGACAGGCAGACGACTTGAGTTTTACACTAACCATTATGTCTGATATGAAGTAATTGTACCTAATTATATGTCAGTGCTAATATACTACCAATGTCATTACTGCAGAAAAGACCAACAAAAAATTTCAGTACTCACTACTAGTAAGTAACTCTTAATGGTAGAGTTACTTACTAGTAAGTAACTCTTAATGGTAGAGCACATGTTGCACATGCATCCAAGTCAGACGATGTATCTTGCACACAGTACTCTGGGTAATTTTGCAAACACATTTTGAGAGGTGACGCTGGAAAGTTAAATTCTAATGCTTCTGCGCATGTGCCATACTTCATGCTTTGTTTCACTGTCAGATCACTTTTTTTGTCAAATTTTTTTCTCTTTAAGTTCAAAATTTAATTTCTTCAAATTATTTTAAAGGTTTTTTTTTTTTTTACACCAAACAGTTCTTTTGCTGCATTTTCCAAACCCACACCCCCAAAATCACAATAGCTTAACATACCATTTGTTAAATTTCTCATTGTACACTACGCATACTCCCCCATTCACATTTTGTAATAGCCAGCAGATGAAACCCGTACAGTGTGTGAAAGCAATAAGCAGTAATGCTTTCTTTCTAGGAAGGTCAATATTATTCTCACCGGTGGGCCATTTCACAGCAAAGGCTGAGGGGCCAAAGGTTGCTACAGTACCGTTATATGTGAATGTGTATGTGTAAGTGTGTGAGTAAGAGAACAAGAAAGAAAAGCAAGAGATGTTATCCTTCCTGCTCATTCACTTAAACTTTGTGACCTTGGAAAGGAAAATCTTTCTGAACTCAGTTGGCCCCAAAGATCTAATAATAAATATTATTAGAGAAGACTGGAAAGCAGAAGGCTAGAGAAAATAGGTAATATTTTGGAACTGTTAGGTTTAGTTGAATTCTTAAATTCTATTAGTCAGTGTAAGATACTTGATAGGCAAATGTAACCTTTTTTAAGATGGATTCCTACTTTCACAACTTACTTATAGGCTAGTAGTCAGAAAAGAAAAGGCATGTCCCATTACGTATGCACTGGAAAAAAATTATATGTTTTACTGATTAAGATAATCAACCTGAATTTATAGCTAAATAAAGATTATCCTCAGTAAAACTTCTTATGCTGGGCTTACACCTAACGATTTTCACGGTCGCAGATTAAAGACTGCCAGTCTTTAGGAATCTTATCGGAGTCTCTGCGCGCTCCCGTCGTCGCGGTCGTTAGATGTAAGGGGATAATCTGCAGTCGGCGACACGATTTATGCCAGTCTTTGTCCAGTCTTTCATATCCAACCTGCTAGATATTTTTTGCAGTCGGAGTGTAGTTGTAGTGACGTACAACAAGCAAGAACCAATAGGATTCGTTCTCACTGCAGAACCAGGAAGCCCTGTCAGTCATAACCCAACAAAACATGACTACAGACGTGGAAAAAAGAGCTCAACGCAAACAAAAATTGACTTATTTTTCTTCCCCTGTCCAGTGATCTCCTAACTGTAGTACAGAGGCTGAACAGGCATGTTGTCTCCTTTTACAGCACAAACTTTATTTTTGCTCGCAGAGCACTGGAATATGTCCGCACTGCAAGCGGCTGCAGACTGAGAGAGCGCCTCGTGCTGGAACACAGAGCCACAACAACACAGACTTCCCATAATTCCACCTTCTTAAAGGGCCAGGCACAGCTGGTAACATAATGTTGAAAAGGAGGGATGCTCGAGCCGTGGGCAGAGCAGCCGTGTCTGTTTGATGTAAACTGTAGCTAAAAGCTGCTTCTCCTCTATTTTTAACTTCTGCAGAGCATGATGGGAGGAATTTTGCGGGAATGAAATTCTAACATAATCTAGTTGCAGATTCAGTCTTTATAAAATCTTTAGTCTGAGACTAGTCTAGGACTAAAGACTGTTAACCCGAGTCTTTAGATGTGAGCTGATAATCTTTTAGACTCTTTACAAAATCTTGTCTAAGTCTTTAGGTGTAAGCCCAGCATAAGACAAACCAACTCTTTAAATATGACAACTTTTTGTTTGAAGGAGTATAAAAACAAGTCTAGCCAATTCTGGGAAGAACTGAAAAAAACAACAAAACCAAGTAACCGCAAAGTTCAAAGAACAGACTGATTTTGATGCTTAAATGAGAAATGTTAACCTTTTGATTTATTAAGAAAAAGCACAAGGGCCACCTTTTATTAAAAAAAAATATATATATATATTGTATAAAATTACCAAAAACGGATCATAGTTATAAATATCAGGTATACAAACAGTTTTTTAATTCAACCTAAAGACAGTGTTAGTAAGACTTAATGATACAGGCACAGTTGGCAAAAAAAACAAAAAAAAACCTTCATTTACATTTAACACAAAGCTAATATGATTTTTAAGCACAACGCAGAGTCGCAACATGAATGATGGGATTTGTTGAAAGTCTTTCTGTTGTTAAATTGACTGGGATTAAAATGTTTTGATCAAATGAGGAATGTGTCAGAGGCCACCTACAGAAATGATTGCTTCTCAATATTCTACATGGCATGTTTTTCTAATCCCTTTCAAGGCTCATTGTTTTGATCTTGGTCATGGTTAAATTAATGTTGACATGTCACCCAGCAGCACACGCATTAAATCTGGTGAGAACCTAATCACCAGCTACCTCAGAATCCTGTCAAATACTGCCTGACTGTCTAGTGTCTATTGTCTTTATTATCTTGTTACACCAGATCAAGCAGTTTGGAATAATAATATTACAACCACATCTTTACCTATCAATTTCTGAGTCTGGTTCGTGGCGGCAGCATCCCAACTAGAGTCCTAGACCCTCCTCTCCCCGGCCAGCTCCTCAGGCAGGACCTCAAGGCGTTCCCGGGCCAGACTGAAGATGTATTTTCTCCAACATGTCCTGGGTCGACCCAGGGGTCTCCTGTTGGCACGACATGCCTGAAACACCTCCCTGGGGAGGCGTCCAGGAGGCATCCTAACAAGATGCCTGAACCATCTCAACTGACTCCTCTCAATATGGAGGAGCAGCGGTTCTACTTCGAGACTCTCCCAAATGTCCGAGCTCCTCACCCTATCCCTAAGGCTGAGCCCGGCCACCCTGCAAAGAAAACTCATTTTGGCCACTTGTATCTGCGATCTCATTACCCAAAGCTCATGACCTTAGGTGAGGATTGAGAGGTAGATCGATCGGTAAATAGAGAGCCTTGCTTTCCAGCTTATAAATAATTGTTAATTTAAAGTTTACCTGAGGAATTTTCTTACCATTTGTATTTAACATTCTTGTTTCTTTCTGATAGTTAAAGTGGACAGTGAGTACTGTGAGTTTTAGGATCACAGTGGACTCATTGTAGAAGGAAATATTGGCACAAAGACTATACTTTTTTTTTTTTTTTTTTAGCAAAACAGAGACAGATATTTAAACAAATGCAGCTGTTATCTTCATAGCTAATTGCCTTTTGAAACAGTAAATTAAATTGATCTTTAATGACCAATGTCTAAATGATTGAAGTCTATAATAGCTGTAAATGCTGTTAGGAGTTTACACAATCAGAGATGCAGGAATCAATCTGTTAATGATGCAACAAACATGTACATTAGTTTGGCCAAATTACTTCAGCATCTGTAGTTCTGTGTCTGTGTATATGTAAGTCTAGATCTCACATCATTACTCAGTTATGATTACTAAATGAATTTTTTAAGGTCACAACTGGTTCATTTATTGAGCAACTGCAGTCTTATTGTGTTCATGCTATGTGTTACAAAAACTGTGTTTCAACTGAAAGACAGAAAAAAATTACAAGTTTTCAGAGTTGCATCTGTTGGCAGTAGCAGCTGGTGTTTTTTTTTTAAACACTGATGGGCATAGTTTTCATTTTCACAAATTTGGTAAATGGTAACAAAAGAGGTAATGAGTACATAAGGGAGAGATTGGTTGGCTATTAACAAGGAACCTAAACTGAATAATTTCCTCATTGTTAGAGAATTAAATGTTTTGATAAAATAAATGCATAGACCTTAAATTATTTTTGTAATTCAGGGATGTTTATGGCATGAAAACATTCAAAAATAGATTTTTTTTTTTTTGGAGTAACAGAGTATTTGACTGAACTTTGATTTTTGATGATCAGAAATTATGAAAAAAATGAAAACATGTTTATTCACTAAGCTAGAATAAACAAAGGTTTCATTTTACCCCCTCAGATTTGATGTATACTTTTGTGAAGCAGCATTATACTTTGGCCACCACAAACATTCTTTCATTATTCCAACACTACTCTGTCTGTTTTCCTAGCTGAATGTGTGATGAGCCAAAAACTCTCCCACTATTTTAACCTCTAACAATAAAAAATGGAAATGTTCAAAAATACAGTATTAAAATAAAATGAACATCTAAATTGCTGCAGTTTACTCAGCCAGTTATTCTCTTGATCTTTTGACCATTAAAAGGTTGCTTCATCTCATCAAACAACCAGTATGATCAGTGGGAATGTTTCTAATGTATAATATTACAAGCATATTTAAGATTTACATAACGATCTAGATTTGATGTTATACGATTGTGTGGCTTTGTGTGTCTAACTGAGCCCAATCTCTATTAAGTGTCCACATGATCTGAAAGAATTATATAAAATCACACAAAAAACTTTTTCTTCTCACATTCATGGCAGATTTCTTTGCTAATACACAATTTATCTGTGACAAGTTTATTCAAATGCAAAATAGGAAATGACTGAAGAAATGTGGAGCATTGAACAGAAAAAATAATAAAAATTAAATCGACACGAACTTTAAATGTGAAAATTTGCATTAATCCTGAGTTGTGTGCACTTCTATGTCCATCTTGGTGACAACCAGTTTTAGATCTTAGAAAGTCACTAAAATGAAATATTTATTTCACTTTTTTCTGTTGGACCAAACACTCAAATAGCTTTCTGAGGGTTCAAGATGAATTATAAAACCCCTCTGAATTTACAGCTTATGATATGAAATAAGGATTCAGTTGAGTATTTTGCTATTGACCCCAAGGTTACTTAAGTATTAAATATATTGTTGCCTCATGCAACAATCTTTTTATGAGTATGTTTCAGGGGATAATATCTTAAAGTGCTGCTGACGCTTTCATTTTTACACACAACACAAAAGCACACACGCCTCATAACCCATCAAGATCACAATCTTTTTAAACATAACCTTTAATGTCACATAGCCTCATATGTTACAGACACGGCATGTTTCACATGATCACATACACAGATGGGTTATACAACATTACTTGTGAGGCACATTTTGAATAGGTCTGTTATGCTCCATTACTTTGATTGCTTGCATCCCGTCACACATGCTGGACAGAGACAATAAAAGTAGAGTAGAGCAAAAATTAAAGAGTTGTTTTTAATGTTTTTTAATTTAGCAGTTTCGTTTTATTATTGTTCATTTATGACACAAGCGAAGTGATTCTGTGATTTCACTTAGACACAGATAAGTTGTGCATACTGAAAGCTTTACACACACATAAATCTCTGTTTCCACGCACACACAAACACACACTTACGCTCTTTAAAAGCAGTGGAGTGGAATAATGGACAAGGCAGAGGAATAGTGGGCAGATTTTATCATTCACACTCTTTTAACCACCAGCCATCTGCTAAATGCATGCGTCTTCTTCTTTGTGTCTGTGGGTGTGTTCGTGAATGTGTACAGATGCACACACATGCATATGGATGAATGATTTATACAGATAATTAACTGGTAGTTTTAATTAGTATACAACTGAGTTAATTTTCTTATTTATTAATCAGCAGAAAAAAGGCACTAAAAATATAAGAATTAATAAAAAAATAAGATGAATCTTAGTGGAAGTGTTTAAGTTGGCATGAGTTCAGGTGTGGACCTGAACCATTTTAAGCTAGTGTGCTTGGTTAATGCGATATATATCTTGGCATTAATTTTTTCCCAATTATTGGAAAATTTTTTCCTAAAGGTCATCCATGCTTGGCTCGTGCATCATTATCTCTGTGTTACATTGAGAGCTCGCTCATTATGACAGGAGAAAAGGGAGACAACAGAGGGTTCTCACCATAATGAAGCTAAGTGGTCCATATTTCAGGGCTTTTCTTTCCAGCTCTTTGTGCTGCTTTTCAGCCATCTCCAATTTGTTCTCACTTTTCCCTTCGTGCTCTTTGTCTTACTTAATAGCACCTGTCAATCTGTTAATGCATTTAGGTAATACCCACTTTTGTATCTTGCCTGTCAGTCTTTTCTTGGCTTCTTTTCTTTGTTGGAAGTCACTCTTCCCTTACCGTGTTCTGAGTGCTCCACCAGTATTTAGAAATGATTTGGCCTCTCCCTTTCCTGTCGGCCCCTTTCTTTCCGTTTGCTGTGCCCCTCTTTCCTTCACCCTTACCTCTAATGAATCCAATCATTTCTGAGTCACACCTTAGAGAGCTACCATTCATGTGTGTGTGGACCCCTCATTTGTCAAAGGCACATACAGATGTGATTCAGACTTGATACATATGTTGGCCCTTAACCATGAACCTGAGGGGGTTAATTGAGTAATGGCATTTGTGGGACAGGGAGAAACAGCTTGAACCCAGAATGAGATAAAAAGCCAGTGAGAAAGAGACAAGAACAAGCACAGTTAAAGGGTTAGGAGGAGATAGATAGGTGAGAGCTTATGAAAGGAGAAGCAGAACATTGCCAGAGAGAAAGGGGTTAATTGCTAGAGTGAATAAAATGTGCGACAGGTGGAGGATGGTAATTAAAGAACTGTGGAGGAGAGAGTAAAATAGAGACAAATGTGGGGTTAATGGTAAGAGTGTGTGAGATAGGCGTGAGGTGGCAGCCTAACTGTGGGATATGGAAGATTGATTTTAAGTGAAAGAGAAAGGGTTAACTAAAGGACTGAAATGAAACAGAAGGTGGAATTGAAAGGGTTAATGATGAGAATAATAAAGGATAAAGCCTGTAGTCTTCATGGATCTTGGCTCTTAATTAAGAAAAACACATCTGCACCTGAGACCCTCCAAGAATAAGTGGATGAATGGCACTATGTGAAATTGTGTTTATGTGACTAATTTTTGTTATGAAGTCTGTCTCATTAAGAATTAATTTGGATGATGGGTTATCAAATAAATGCTTGAGTATGTTTATTCTCTAAAATAGACAGATAACTGCTCTGTTTCTGGATATTTTCATGATCAGAAGCTGTGACAGTAACATTTCTGACCTTTTGTTCACGTTGTCTTACACTAACATTTGAAATGATGATGAATTTATTTGTATTTTGTATAATAAAATAAATCAGTTTTTATTGATGGGATGTCATTGTTCCCATCATATCCAGGAACAGCATCAGTCTGAGAAGCAGCTAGCAAGCTATGCTTTTTTAAAATCTAATGTTCAAGCCTAAAGTCATACACAGGCCAGTTTTTGAGCTTATGTTTTTTGCTGTCAGAAGTTATTTTGTCAATTTGTGAAATCTACCATTTTGATTGTAGGCTAATCTGAGAATTCATCTGGAAATTTCTGTGATTGTGCTTTTGGAAGCTTATCTGTATTGAGGATGGTTTGATTATGGCATAATGGACTGATGTTAACATCTGTTTAGAAGACTAATGTAATCATTGTGCTGAATATGAACCTCTCACATCACCTCAGTCTCGGGTGTTAGGAGGACCACCTCCCATGTCAGCCTACTTTAAAAAGTAAACCAGTTTAACGTGTTGCATACAAAATCAGTGTGTGTGTTCTCATCACACACACTTAAACTGACCAGCAGTTAGTAGAGAGATTTAAATCTTTTGACAGAGTAATGCGTTGGGCAGTGAGAGCTTAATAAAGAGTGAACCTGTCCCTGAATGTTTGAGTGATGATAACAGGCTCATTTAATTGCCTAACCCCATGCACACACACACACTAACACACACAGCGATCACCAGCTCTCTGAGTGGGCGTCACATAATTTCTGTCATTCACCTTGAGTAGGTGGTGGTAAGACATTCTGATGGAGGGGTGAGAGAAATGCAATCTAGGATTAAGTGTCAGTGTGACAAATTCAGCTGAAGCTAAGTAGAGGTGGAGGGTATTTGCATTGACATTTTCATTTTGAGTTTTTAGTGTGTTAAACCACGCTTTTAACGTTTGTTGGTTGTATTTTTGCAAAATCAGAAAAATGCTACTTTTACATGTAAGGAGGACAAACATGTGCATTCCATCACCTTTTCACAGGAATGCCACATGGCTCAGTGCCTGGAAACTTTCTCTTTTTAAAAGACCATGTCTTTTGGCCTGGTCATCTGTGTTTTTGTATGAATGTTACACAGATAAAACTCAACTGAACCTCTTGACCTCTGCACATATCTCATTTGGTTTCACAAAAATCCTTTTCTGACCATCAATTCCCCTTTTTAAAACCAATACTGTCTGCATGAGGTTTGAATCAGTCTATTGTGTAATTCTAGTCAACTGTCACTGCTTAAGGTTTTGATTTTTTTAATTCTTTGACATCTATCAAAACATTTGTGTGTGTGTGTGTGTGTGTGTGTGTGTGTGTGTGTGTGTGTGTGTGTGTGTGTGTGTGTGTGTGTGTGTGTGTGTGTGTGTGTGTGTACTAGAGTGAAGCAGGGATAATTAGTTAAATCTGACAAAACCTTCTTAAATGCCTGTCAGACTTGAAATTTCAAACTTTAACATTGATTTGAGCATAGCTGGACAAATAGACAAATCATAACATTTCTGCCCATTATTTAGTCATTTTTTTAGGTTTATGATGGTTGTTTCAGCTAACCCTTTTTTGCAAATACCACCCAATTTTCTCATCAAGGCAACCATTATATGTGTCATAAGGCTGATTCATAAGTGCCAATTTTAACTCCTTTTATTCAGTTTTTGCCTGCATTTTTTTAAATAATTTTAGGCATTCCTGATTATGAGTGCTGTAATTTAGCCTGCTAGTGGTAGATCATTGGAAATGTGGACAGAATGTGTCCATCTGTGCTACCATATCTCCATAATGCTATTCCATATGGTCAAGTGTGGTCTACTCACAGCCTCAGGGAGATGGTAGTGGACAGTTAAGAGATACTCACTGACATTCTCTGTTATGGATTATCTTCTTTATGCATAAGCTACATGTAAAAGTCAAAAACGCTACTACAAATATATGTAAATAAAACTTCTTCTTGGGCCTTCTTATCTTAAAGAACTGCTTTTAACTTATGAACCTTCGTGGACCCTCAGGTCCTCCGGCACCGGTCTGTTAACAATCCCCAGAGTCCAAACACAGACCTATGGATTGGCCTCTTTCCAGTACTATGGCCCTCGTCTGTGGAATGTTCTGCCGGAGCACCTGAGGGCCGCGGAGAGTGTTGATGTTTTTAAGAACAGGCTCAAGACCCATCTTTTTAGTCGCATCTCCTGACTTGGTGTTTCTGTGCTCAGTCCAGTGTTATTCAGTCAATTTTATTGTTATGTTGGTATCTTAAAGTTTGTGTGTGTGTGTGTGTGTGTGTGTGTGTGGGGGGGGGGGGG